>LTDK01000094.1:0-119994 GCA_001642415.1 Nematocida ironsii
GATATTTTGGTGTCCCTTTTTTTAGGCGGGACTTCTTCTGCAGTGGATGCGTCTTTAGGTGCATCTGCTACAGCCTTTCTCTTGGACGTGCCAAAAAAGAATCTTTTTACTTTTCCGTACAAAGAAGTCTTCTCTGATTTAGTCTTCTGATGCTCTTTTTTCTTCTGCATTTGCGTGTAAACATCAACAAAACCTAATATACACGTGATTTGTGATAAACAAATAAAAGACCTGATCTAAGACCCTTCTATATTAAAAATCCAATATACCCAGTTCAAAATATACATATTGTTGTTATTTAGTTGTTATGTACTATACTTAAATACAAGTAATATATTTAGTATGCGGTATTTATAGTATATTTGAGTTTTTCTGCTGTATTATATGTTATATTGCATATGTGGTTGTTTAATGTGTATTGTTTAATATATTTTTTTATTTTCTGTATTAATATTATTATGTTAAGTAGTAAATTTCTGACTAGTTTTATAAAAGTGTACTTTATTGTAAAATTTAAATTATCTTCAGTGGATGCTTGTATAAAAAATAAAGAAATAGAAATTATTGTAAAAGCAATAAAGATGGATTAGACTAAGACAACATATGAGAAAGACAGATTTATAACAGAAATACAGAAACAGATGTATATAAGTAGTTAGAAATAAAAAACAATGTTATAAGACAGTTAATACCACACTACAATTATAAAAAAAGACATATATATGATTTGTCCTTATGCTTATTTAACTATTAACTACTGGCTATTTCATTAATAAGAGTAAAATATATTAGTATGACTTAGTTTTTATTTACTTTCCAGAAGTCAATGATATTAACGGGTTACTGTCACTTTCAGGATATAGAGGAGTGAAATATGAACTATAGGAGATAGCCCTATGGTATTTGCCAATCATCTTGCTGGATATTCTCATACCCAATATCAATAGATATATTTTATTTTAAAAGCTGTCTTAAATCTACTGCATCTTCTATTTAACACATTAACAGTAAAAGAAGCCAGTAAAAACCCAGATGGTTTATAATATTGGCTTTAATTAAATAATAGCAAACTAATTTAAATCTAAAAAACTTCTTAAATATTTGCACTATTCTCTTTTTGCATTTACTGCTTTTATTTTTTAGTTATATTTCTGTAAAATTATATATTCTGTGCTGTATTTAGGGGGATTGGAAATCTTCTTAATGGGATTATCTGAAAACACCTCTAATTTTTAAAATTGTACTCTCCTTTATCCCGGTAATAGATTCTATTTTGTTTATTTCCGATAATTCTGAGACTGATGCAAATCTAGTTTTTAGAATTCGAATTTCCTCATTTCCTATGCCAGAGATAGACCGAAGAATGATTTCCATTAGTTCTTGTGGGCTGCTTGTTTTTTTTAGTTTAAGAGCAGGCCCTGCCTCTTTTCCATCTCGAAGAATTGCTGCTTCTAATGAATTAAGTGCAATGTCTAATGTATTGATGTTTAAATAAACAAATGATACGTTTTGCCGCAAAGATATACAGGTAAGCTGTTCTAATATGTCAGCTGGCCGGATTAGACCTATAGATACTCTGCCATTTTTTGCATGCTTTATAGCATGTATGTTATGCAGTGCGATGTTTTTCTCTGCTGATTCTCTATCCCATAAAAAGAACATACACGTATTGAGCCTTTTTCGAGCTATTTCCAGTTCTTGCTCTTTTTCGTTCTTATAATTATCCCGTGGAATGCTAAGATGGTCGTCACTATCTGAAATACTAATTACATCTGTAATTATTGAAGCGCAGTTAGCAACAGACTCTTCTTTAATAGGCGACGGCCCAAACTTCTTACTATGTATAATTCTATCTTCTATTTCTTCCACTTCGCACAATGTTTCTGGATATTTAGATACAAGAAAGTCATAATATGCGCCTTCTACACGCATTCTTATTGTATCTGTAGATTTTCCTGCAGTCTCTATATTCATCCAGCCAGGAAGATAAAGAGGAAGATCAGGAGCGGGCTCTATTTGATCAGGCTGGTCATTCTGAAGACTGCTAAGCCAGGACACATCCATAAGAGATTTAGACGATGAGTCCATAATAATAGAGGATGTGTTTTCTCCGCTCTCTTCAGTCTTACTATTCATAAAATTATTATCCATACGATTTATCCATATTTATATTTATTTAATGAGGATATGTCTTCTATAAATAAAAAAGAATATTTAAAGAAAATCTTTAATTTTATTTAGTACTAGCTTCTGTTAGCTTAAGAAGATTGTCTCGTTCTTTTTGTTCTTTTTTAATTCGCTCAATTAATTCTTGAACAATTTTTGTCATTTTCTTATTATAGCCTATCAGCGTGCTTTTGACTGTTTTATACTCTTCGCGTTCTTGTTGTATTCTTAGTTCTTCATCTGCTAAAATCTTCTTTATTTGCAAAATATTCTGTTGAAGAGCGTCGCCTCTCTCTAAGACTTCTGCAGTTTTATCTTCTCTTTCCTGCAGCAGCCTGTTTAGCTCTTTGTTTTGACTTTCTAAAAGAGATATTTTATCGGTTGCTTGCCGGATTGTTTCATCGAAGTGTCTTTTTTGACACTCAAAATTCTTTTCTCTTAGTTGGATGTAGTCTTTCTGCTTCTTTTCCTCTAGAATGCGGATTCCTTTTAAGGCAGTTAAAATTTCATCTGACGGCGAGATTGAAAATGTTTCTGTGATCGATGTAATAATTCTCTTTAACCGATTTTTCTCAGTGATTAGGGACTCAACTGTGCTATATCCAGAGCTTTCAAGCTCTTTTTTAATTCGGTCTTTTGCTGCCATAAGAAAGGGCAAGCATGCAGAAACAGAAGGCTCTCCAGGTACAGCCGATGCAGTGGCGCTCTCTTCACTTGGCACTAGTGCATTAAGCTCGGCTGTAATAAACCTAATGGTGGTTTCTACTTCCTTGCGATTGGATGCCTTTTCCTGAGCTGCTTCCTTTGCTTCTTTCTCTTTTTGCTCTGCATCCTGCCTGTTGCACAGTAAATCAACTGCATATATAATCTCGTCGATAGTTTGCAGTGGTTTTTCTTCATTCCAAAGTCTTTTAGAAAGCGCTTTTGCTATGCACTTGAACTCGTGTGGCTTCATAATATAATTTGTATTTACCATATTTACTTTTTCGCCGTACAATCGCCGTATTTCTGTCTTCATTTGATTAAGAAGCGGACTATTTTGCTGCGAGTCGCATAGAGATGAAGTGTTTTGGTCAAACAAAACAGCCTTTTTCTTCTCTAGGTTAGATTTCATTCTTCTACTACCTTGTGCTCTTTCTTTTTTGTTAGAATTCATACAGTGTTTCGAGCAATAGAATTTAAAGCTGTTTGATCAAGTAACCAACCGGCTATATAAAAAATAAACAAATCTTCTTTACCCATGGATTAAGAAGGTAGAAAGAATCGATCTTTAAAGAACATTATTTTATTCCTATTTGTGATATTACATCTGCATAAAAAAGTATCTAAAACTCTACAATATGCACATTGGATATTTCTTTAAGTATCTTCACCAATGGTAGCATTAGATTAGAGGCACTTATGGCTACAGATGGCATTTGAATAGGCTCTACTACTGCGTTATTGTTTAAGTTTTGTGCAAATAGATTTAGATCTGCACTATTCAATAGTTGCGAATTGTAGCTAATTTCTTCTAATGTTTGTGATTCTTTCATAGATTCTGAGCTATAAAATCCCAGAGTACTGGATGCAGAAGATCTTCTGCCTCTAAAAATAGAAGATAGATCGACAACTTTTTCATTTGTATGTAAATTTAAAGAGCCATAGAATTCTTTTTTTCCACTTAGAATCAGTTCACAGTCGTTGGCTAGATTGCTGTATTCTGATTCAGAGTACTGATTTGTATTTCTACTATAGATTTGTGCCTTGTTTTTACTTAAGTTAGCAAAGTTTTCTATAATTTTTTCTCTACTTTGTGAACTCATGGATAGGGCACGGATTACATACTCACAGATTAAGTATGCGAGATTCTTTTTATTGGCCAGGCTAATTTTAGATGAACTTTGAGTATATCTACGGGGAATAAAGAGTTCATCAAACTCGTTGTTCATTTCGGAATGTGATATTTTAGTCAACTTGTTATTGGTTAAATAGCAGCGTGTAGCATTTGCTATGGCATTAAGAATATCCATAGCAATAGTAAGCTGGTACGCGCTATAGCTTGACATACTTTCGGTAGAAACCTCTTCTGGTATGTTACAGCACAAAGCAAATCTAAGCATTATCTTAATGGCATCTCTTATGGTTAGATCATCATGAATTGAAACTCTGAAACTTCGGTATATATCTTCTCTTTCAGCCAGAAGATAGCTTAGAATATTTCTTAATGTAGTTATTTTTTCATGCAAGTGCTCAACTGGGGATGCAAGATCGCTTTTTGAGTTTTTGATATTGTCTAGAGTCTTAGTTTGGTTAATTTTGATATACTCTGGGGTTACGCTGATATTTTTTGATTTTGCGGCAGAATTCATTGTATATTTGTAGAGTGTATATTCATTTCCAGGATTTAAAGCATTCTTATATAGAATGTTTGCTGTGTATAACTCAGACTGGTCCTCGTTATATACTTGAGTATCAATGAATCCTAAGCACTCTGGAATAGGAGTGATAATCATCTTGCTATCATCGGAGTATGATAATCCAAAGGTGTTATGCATGATGATTGCATTTATCACCTCAGATTCAATAGATATACTATTATTTATTTTTGATGATAACAATGTATCTCTGTTAAAAATAGCATTTCTGAGGGTTTCGCTAAGTTTAATTTGATGGGCAAACATTTGCTTTTCTATTTCAGTGCTGCATGTGTTTATACTTTTTCCATTTTTTATCACAGCGTATTTAATTGTAGAGGTATTTCCATTTTTTAATTCATTAATTGTACATTCATTCTCCTTCCAAAATTCATCTGCAGAGGTGGTAGAGTAAAAAGGACGCTTTACCATGCCCTCCAAATCATTTTTCAATTTTGTAGAGTTATCATAATATCCTATTGCAACCTGACTAACATATACGCTGCTAATTGGTATACAGCGGCTGCCAGTAACTTCAACAGAAAGTTTTTCTTCCTTTAAAGTAGCAATTTTGTACAGCCCTGAAATCTGAATAAGATTCTCAATTATAGATAGCAGAGTCTTCTGATCAATATTCCTGTATGTGCCAATTGACTGGTTTGCAGCAGAATGCAGCTCATAAAGTGCACGGTCAATTACATTTTCAGTAAGATTGGCGCTCTTCTCTAATAAGCACATGTTATTAAGAACATTGTATACAGTTAAAGCTTTAGTATTTTTGTATGCCTCGAATCCGTCCTTTAACTTCTCTTTAATTAAACTTTCTGCTTTGTTCTTTAGAAGAGTATATGTCAAGTCATCAAGGTCTAATAGCATAGGCTTTACAGTCATTGGAATCATATTTTCCTGTATGGTGTCTATTATATTTTGGTACTCCTTCTTGCTCTTGATGTATTCTCTTGTTTGTTTGTTAACATCTGCATTTGCTTCCAGATTAAATAGTTCTCTATCGCATAGGCTTCTTGCAGTCAGACGAAGCCCTTCGCTTAAGAAGGCGGCATCTCTTACTTTTTTATTTTCATTAGTCTTTAACATTATACTAATTACCCAGTCATTATGTATGTCACGGTTGTCTTCAAATATTGAAAGGTTTCTTGTGGGTACATTTTTAGATGCGAGTTTTCTTTTTTTACTGTTTTTATTTGTATCTAAATCCTGTTCCTCACTGTTTATAAAAAGGAGCCCATATAGTGTCTGAATTTGCATCTTCTTTGACGAATTCAAATCGAACTCAAACCCATTTGTATGATTAGATAATTTTCCAATGCTTGTTAGTGTGGATAAAGCACTACTTTGGTATTGTGGGTTAATCATGTTCTTTAAAGACTCGGCTAGTTTATTGAAGGCGCTTTTAAAGCTCTTGCTTGAGACATATTCTATTCCAATTGGATCATTGGGGGTTTTAGCAGATGCATCTTGGTGCATAAGAACATGTGCAAAGAAAAGGCACTTGTATATTTCCTTTATGCTTGTCATGGCGTCCTCTGTGCGTTTATGTATTTATATTTCTATTTTTTGATCGGTAAACAAATAGTTATAATATATCACATACTTCATCTGTCTTGGTTTGTTTATATTTATAGCTTATTATAAACTAAAGTATAAACACAAACAAATATTTTAATAGATATAAGTCAATTTTTGGCTATAGATTAAAAACTAAACAAAGCCCCAAACAATAATCCTAAATTAAAAGTACCGCACAAATACAAAACAAATAAAGATAATTAAATACATAAAGCATTATATATTTCCACATTCGTAAATTATTATTACAATTATAAATGTATTATTAAAATGCATTTAGTACAGTAACCGTAGGGGTGCATATTTTGGGTAATACATTTATAATTGTAATAATAAAAGTAATAGTATATTTTTAAGTGTATTACAGAGTGTTTATAATTGTTAATGTGTTTCTAATAAAATTTAAATATACATCTTTTAAAGAGTTTTAATTTGTACAATTTCTATTATAAAGTAAACTCAAGCAGCACAGATTTATTTATATTAAATTAAAAATTAAAACCACATAGAACATATAGGAATACCATAGAAACAACATAGATTTGTGCCCATATATTGATAGCGAGCAATCATCCAAAGTTATTTAGTAAATACTCCTTTTGCATATATAGTGGTAGAAGACTGCTTTTCTTTTTACTTGAAGGCTATTTATATATGTTATTTCGGGTTATATCTATTATAGCCTTCTTTAATCTTTTTAGGGCTATAATTCATTTGGCTTTAAAAGAATAATGAATAGTGTTAAATATTTGTTCATTTATATAAGAATAGTTGTATTGCAATACAATAGTACACAACACAGATATAGCGGCCATCAAAAATGTATTCCAAAGCATTCTTTCTATAAATAGTCGCCTATGATTTCAATCCATTTATTTTTCTTATTTTCTTAGTACGCTGCTTTTCCTATGAACAAATATAACTTAAAATTTAACTTAAAATTTAATTCTCTTCCTAGAATGGCACATTTCTAGTTATCATGAACAAAAATTATGAGATGCATTACAACACATATAATACTAAAAGGCAGCAGTATAAAAGTTGTAATTACATGCATTTCGAGAGAGTTTAACTATTAGAAAAGAAATAAGACTGAAAGGTATCTAAAATAGATTTATTTTATTGAATATACACTTATATGTAATTATGCCTATTTTGAAGTATATAAATGCTGCAGCAACATAGGAATTGTGCATGGCCTGCTTTGGTAAGTTTTTTTTCCATCCTTTGAAACTAGTTTTATCTCTGCGCTGGCGTTCTGTGCTGTCTTTAGTACAAAATCAACGATTTCTGACTTACTAATTATATTGCACTCTTCTATATGTAAAAGAATATCACAAACAATTTGCTCAAGAGTGTGCCTAATAAGAGAGGGGGTTAGTTCTTTTTTAATGTAGCGGATTACTATGTTGTAGATTCTAGCCTTGATCCAGATAGCACTTTTATTATTCATTTCTAACTGAGCTATGTGTGTGCTAATTATACTCTTTAAGAAAGAAATGTATGTGTGGAAAACAGGAGAGAGTTTTCTAAACTCGGCGTAAAAGAAGCGATTTTCCTTGCTTTTTTTGTTTTCTGATTCAAACTTTAAAATACTGTTTACAATCTTAATTACTACAGCTAAGTCAAAGCTAAGGTCTGTGTTAGCAAATATTCTTGCATCTAAGTATGCCCAGGGCACCTCTGAAAGTGGTCTGTATTTTTCAATACTTCTGCTTTCTACAATTTCCTCAGATTTGTCAAAGGTCTTCTGCCACTCACTGAATGAGCATGAATTTTCTTTCACATGCTTGCAAATAGTGTATAATTTAGAAGATCGTTCTTTTTTCTTTATAGATATGGCTGGCTGACTTGTTTCTTTTCTGGCTAGAGTTCTCTGAATTACTGTAGAGAAAAAAGTGTATGGAGAGTACATAAGGTTGATTTCAGATGTAGCAGTGGTTTTTTCGGATACAGTTTTTTCATCTGTGAATATTTCAGTGAATAGGTTTTTGTCGGAAAGCTTCTTCTTCATATTTATGAAATCTAATGCCTTCTTAATAACCTTCTCGTCCTTCTCAATACACTCAATTTGACCAATCTGGGGTCTGCTCATGTAATTTGTGGAAATTCGGAAGAATGGAGATGCATAGATGGGATCTGAGGTATTTATACCAGAGCCCTGGCTAGAAACAAATTTTATATTGTAGTTGTTGCTGTTTACCAGAGAAATGTATATGTTTCTGAGCTCCTTGCTAATTCTATTATAGTCAAAATCTAATATTGCATTCATTAGAGCGTTCTTGCTTTCAGAGCTCACAGCAAGCATCTGTGTGGTGTTGAGGTATATAGCCAGAGAAAGAAGGTCTTCTTTTTCATTGACTTTTTCATCTACATAATGCTCCTGTAATATATACACTTTGTTCTTTCTGATAAACCTTTCAATTAAGCTCATACAGTCATTAATTGAGCTGGATACACTCTTTAGAAGTGTTGCATTAGAGAAGCTGTTGTTGTCCTTTTTAAGTAATGGTGACAAAGGATTTCTTATTTTGCTGTTGAGTATTTTCATTTTATTAGATGCAATGACTGGAGTAGTCTCTTCTATAAGCTCGCATAGCGGAATAATTGGTTCGATTGTGCTTGAGTAGTCTGCAGAGACATCATCGATGTTAGCATGCACTCCTGAAGCAATGCAAGCTGCAGCAAAAACTATCTTGTTAATTTGCATGGTCTTCATTATTTCTGAAATCTATTCTCTTTATATACAGCAGATGATCTGTTTATTTCTGAAAATTACTGATTTAATGCCTTGTCCAAACAAATAAATATGGGCATTTAGATGGCTAATTAAGGAAAAATAAACAAATATCTAGAAATATGAATACAGAGGAAATAAATAAAATTAATTAAAAACAGAAATTCACTTTGTCTAAATATAAATAAAGCACCTTTAATGCGCCACAGGAAGGATTATTATAGATTAATTAAAATAAATTATATTAGTGCATTTTAATATTAGGCACCAAATTATATTATACTGTAAATAATATTAAGCACTGCGCGCTATCTTACTGCATGTAGTTAGATTAAAAGGAGCAAATGCAATTTTTAATATTGACAACTACTTTCTAGCACAGAGCAGATTTTACTTGCTTTATTTTACTGTAATTATTATTACACTGAATATATTATTAACACTGCACATAATATATTCTAACAGCCCATAAATTGTATGCATAAAATAACATCTATACTTTCTATATTAATTTTCTACTTGATATAATGGCTTAGTGTAGCATAATACATCAGAATAGTATATGCACATAATGTAAATATAAATAAATGCAGTATAAAAAGAACCATAGACTATTTAAAAATATATTCTGACAATTTATAATAATCTGACTAACAGTACGTAGAAAGAAAAATGCCGAAATTAGACCATTGCAAGAGCTACATCCAAACTAGAGACAATAATAAATATGGCCACATATTAGAAAGTTATTAAGTTGGATAATATAGACCAATACTTAATGTGTTAGTACTACAGATAGCTATGCATTTAGAGAACAAACAGGCAGGGCATGCCTACATGGTATAAATAATGAACATGGGTTTCCCTGCGCTATTTATATTTTAGCCAACTGCACATGAGATATAAGTATAAAATAATTAAAATTTCGGGTTATGTAAACCAACTTCGCTTTATTATAAAAATAAGCACAATTTGTCTTAAAGAGCTAATCCACAACAAAACAAATCTAAAGTTTTATAGGTTGAATACTGCGCCTGATAGCAGGTTTGGCATATACCATAATTTTCTATCTGCAATAGCTAGAGGAATCAGATTCTCTGGGTAGCTTATGATATACAGATTTAGCATAAGCAGTATAATGTTGTTTGTGTAGTAAATAATAATGTATACTCTCTTATTTGAAGTTAAGTGATGCCGGAACCTAGATAAAATAGGCCCATTTTCACTTAAAAATGAATTTACAAGCCGGCCTACTAGTTCTACTATAAGATAGCTAGAGTGTACTATAATAAACATCAGAATAAATAGACGAACATCAGTATTAACCCCACGACTTGCTGAAATAGTAAAGCCAATCACAATAAGTGCTATAGATCCTCCCACAAAACATCCCATAAGCTTAAATATTTCACGAACTTTACCAAATACACCATCCGGGTTATATATGATCTTTTTTAGTGCAGTGAAGAACCTATGCATAGCATAAGCTAGATTAACCATGAAAAACAATGACAATAATGCTATTATTGAAGGAATAGCTTTACTTTTTTCAAAGTTTATAAGAGCCCCCTTAATCTTTGGGTTTATATTGTACAGTAATTCTATGCTCATACTAGCAAAGTATAAAATTGTAAATGCCCACGCGATAGGATTAACTATGTGTGTGTACACAGCATACATAAAGCTAATAAAGACATTTTAGGTTTTAAATAAAGTATTCCTCTGTTGTTCAGGCACCATTTCGAAATAAACCGGTTCTTTGTATAATTCACTTAAATTTTCAGAGCTATTGTCTATGTCTGATTTAGGGTTTTGATCTCCATCTGTGCTTTCATTTTGGCTACTTCTTAATGAATCGAATTCCAATAGATCTGTTTCTAAATTGACATCAAATATTTTTGAGCAAGCAGATGTATTTCTAAATGATTTTATTTCGGGGTGAAACATATCTAGAAAGTTTTTATTGTCCATATCTTTAGTTTCATAATGTTTTTTCTCATTGAAGTCTATATTAGATTCTGTATTTATATCATTTTTTGTGTTAAATGATGATGACTGTGCTGTTTCTGACGAGTTTTTTGTGTATAAATTGAATGTGTCTGGAACATTCGGGTTATCTTGATTCATTTCTCTTAGTTGTAAGAGATTTACTTCTTCTTATATATATGTGGTTTTAATACATGTTTGGTTAAATTACATAATTTTAATGTCTAGTGTCATTTTGGGTAATATTTTTTTATTTAATGTGCTTTTCTGATCACATATACATCAAAAGTGAAATATCTTAATATATTGCATGGTAAGAATGGCATAATAATAAAATGGGTTATATTAATGATGTATAAATACATTAAAATAAATTAAATATTGACTAAGCATCAACATAATATATTTAAAAATCACAAAAGTATGTATAAAGTTGTGACTTCAATAAATGTTAATTTCTGTAAATAATGAATAATTTTAAATTTAACAGCTCATTCATATATTAAAAAGCTTCGCATATGTTGAATGATTTAAAGAATGTCAATATATAGAAAACTCTTAATTAATTTAAATACTAATCACGTCCAATCTGCAGCTTCCTTTAGCATTATACTAATTTTTAATTGTACATATATTTGCACTCTGTATATACAAATAATCATAGAATGTTAAGTAATATATTAACATGTTTTATATCAGTGTTTTAACCTATAAACGCATTATTATGGATATTTTCTAGTCAAGTAAGATCCAATTCTAAGTAAACTGACTTGGCATAGTCTAAAATTAATCAATTGAGACATTATATGTCCACCTATTAAATAGCAGTAGATTGTCATATAAAAATAATAATTTTTTTACTTTTGTCTTTCATGTCTGAAATATATTTTTATATGTATACAGAAAATATTATGAGTTACTTTCTGTATACATATTTTATTTTATTGAAGTAAGTAAATGAATAGTATCAATTACTATTTAATCAACTGTTTATTCAAATAAAGTGTATATAACTAAAATTATAGGTATAGCATAGGTATGCAGGTGTCAAATACTATACTAATAGCATATTATAGTAATAACATACTTAAAAACATTTACTATATAGAAATATATACTACTAACAATTGTGCAGCTAGTAATTTTAATAGTATATGACAATATACCATATACAGAATACAATAAAGAAATTATAATAAAATATGCACGTATTACAGAAAAATTGACTACACATTTACTTATATATATAAATTTATATTTGTATGGTAATGCTATAGTACAAATCATATATGACATATGCACTTCAATTATACAGTAGCTCAGAAAGAGGTTAAAAGAAAAGGCGTCAGATAAAAAAATCATCACATGTCAGACGACCGTCGTGAAAATAGTATCATCATACGCAGGTTTTTAAAAATAGTATAATCAGCCCATTTTAAGTTACAATCACCTAAATTACTCATACTCGTCATCTAAAACCATCATTTTATACTATTTAAGATATTATTTAGAATGTGCTCAGACCTTCAACTCATCATTATCAGAGACTCTAGCCGTGAATAATAGTCATCTTCATAGCACAGGGGACAAAAAATAAAATTTATTTATACTAGAAAATACTAAAAAGTAACGGGTAACAAAATCCTATTAAAGTCAGTATACTATACCCAGAGAAGCCATATACTCATATATAATAAAAAATTAGCTCGATTGTAAGCAGAATTATGTGGCGCAAAAAGAAAAACAATGTACGTGAGGAGGTGCAATTGGCAATTATGCCACATACAAGAAGGCAGAGGCGGAAGGGGTTGTTTAATCGGCTTAGAGCCTAAAAAATATATATATCTAGTGTTTATTGTTTCATTCTTTGGTAGAATTAGAATGGACTGCTATTTTATTTAGTCTGTTCTACGCCATACAGGCATTTAACTGCACTTATGGATTGTTATATCTATTGCAATTAAGCGTATGGAGTTATATTGGGCGGAATGTGCTTATTGTGGTAGTTGTTAATAGAATTGTACCTGTGCTCAGAGCCTTCTTAGGAGGAGACAGCATAAAGAATAGGTATAGTTGGTTTGTCTTCAGTGTATTATCGCTGTATGCCGGCTCCCATATGGAGAGTATTGCAGGCGTGGTATTCTTTGTGTAATCACAGATTACATCGTATCGGGTGTACTTTCTTAGCCGAACTTTGCTCAGAGCATCGTTCTTTTCCTCAGCTGTAGTGTATATCTTCTCAATGCTTTTTTCAATTCTTTCAAGCGTGCTGTCCAATCTATCTTCTTCAATATTTGACTTTGACCCATTTAGGTCTAAAATATATCTGACATCTATTTTTCTAGCTATTTTCAGCATAAGGCAGCTGATGTATCCTCCAGAGGGATGGATTGACAGAATAGATCGAATAAATCCAAAGTGGCTTTGATATCCAAGAGGACCAGAAGAGCACGGCTTAACTCCATTATACTGTAGTTCAATCACTGCTTGGCCATTTTTGTTTACATCGTATATTGAGGCGGCATCAGATAGAAGGGACTTTGAGCATGCGACCTGCAGGATTTTTCCTTCTGTGATTTTATTAAAAATCTTTTGTAGCGGCAGGTCTAGCTGCGCCTTAACTGAATGTATGCCGTCTGTTATCATGATCGTATTTGTTCCCCCTTCAATCACAAGGACCTTCATATACACAGATGGATGCTCGTCCTTTTCCACAATCCTCTGCAGCACAGACTTTGGATTTTGCTTCCATCGGATTTTTGCTTTTTCAATAACTATTCTTTCAACTTCTTTAAACTGCATGTCCCCGCCCCTTCTAAAAATTTCCTTTATCTGGGGAAGCACAGAGATCCAGGACCATTGAAAAAGAGAAAAAAGACTATACTCCTCCTCCTCAGATCTGGTCAGAGGAAATATCTCTTTTTTTACTTTTTTGTATATCTCTAGGGCATCTATAATATAGTTCTCCCGGGGAGAAATAACTTTAGGTTTTAACTTGGCTGCGGAAGGGGCTGCACTCTGGGTATAGCTCTCCATGAAGCCAAAGCTGCGCCTAGACCTATCCATGCACTCATCAGAAATATATAAACTACTGCCGTGAGCTGTTTTAAAGCCCGTTAATTTTGTGAATGATGTGTTTGCAGTAGGAATGTTCTCTTCATTGAACAGGCTCCCCATCTTTTTAGATTTCTCTGTATTTCCGGTTTCTAAAAAGGGTCGTTTCCTCTGAAACGTGCCGGTGCCTATGTCTAGACTGTCATCAGGATCTAATAACTCAGGCCGCCCTGAGTCTGTTTTATATTTTCCACCTCTTTTTGGGGGAGAAGGGAACTTAATTTCTTTGAAAAGAATCTTATCTGCCAGATCTTTATTAATTGGTTTAGTAGCTGGAAATGGTCCTTGTTCTATGTCTTTATAGAAGGATTCATTGGAGTCAACAGAGAATCTATAACTCTTGTCTTCCACCTGAAAAGATCCATCAAGCCCATTGTCTGGGGACCTCTGAACTTCTTGTATGGGGGCTTCTTTTGAAATAGAAATATTCGCTTTAAGAAGCCCTTCGCTATCCATGAGAATCTGTGAAATTTCTGAAGACGGCGGAGTGTTATTCTCCTTTTTGCTTGGCCGCATATTTTAAAAAAAATCCGGGAAGAGATAAAAATTGGTTTGAGCGGGATTCGAACCCGCGCCTCCGGAGAGACTCGATCTTAAGTCGAACGCCTTAGACCGCTCGGCCATCAAACCACACACGTTTTGCAAGCAGTGCCTCTCTCTCATTATATTCACTTGGATTATTATACTAATCGTGTGTTGGATAATGGTATATAGAACATAAAATTTAAAAATGTATATAGAATAAAGAAGACAGAGTTTCTTTGGTGTGTGAATAAATAATAAATTTAGAGCTGGGCACAACAAATGCTATATGCGAAATAACACTTGGCACTGAAAGATACTGCATCTAGCTATATTATTTAGAACAGCTGGTAATAATTCATGATTTCTGTGTTATTTTTGAGAAGGTTTCAGGTTCTTTTCTTTTTACCTTTAAAATAAGCATATTGAGATTTTAGGATATTTAAAATAAATTTGCATCAATGTCTGATTTATTAATTAATTATTTTAATGCCTTAGAATTACCTATCCGCAAATCAAAGAGATCTGGATAAATAACCTGGGCACTTTGTGCTCATTTAGTATTTGATTAATGGCCAAGTATCTCCTCTTTCCAGGACATAGTAGACAGATCGAATACCGCAGCACTCCCATTCACACTCAAGTATTTTAGAGTAATGACAAACCATTTAGGAAGAATGATCGAAGAGGCTGATGGAAGAAAGGAAAGATCTTTGTAAACATAGGGGATTTCTCCTTTTTGGAGCACCTTCTCCTTAAAAGGGCAGTAAACATCCTTCTTTACGACAGAAGACTCTTTCCACTCAAGAATGGCCTTTTTACGGGACTCAAGGAGCTCATCTATCACATCAGTGCTTTCTTTATACTCTGACTCGTTATTTGGCAGATAGTGGCAGTTCTTTGACATAAGCTTGCTGAACCCATTCCAAACGCTGACTGTTATGATGATTAAAGGAAGAATTATGCAAAGCGAGATGTACTGTTTATGGGAGACAAAGTAAATTAAAGTAAGCAGCTGGAAGACTGTAAGAGAATAAAAAATATTTTCAAATAGGGAAGGCCAGTGCTCTCCACCGCTTTCCAGCTGGCTGGCATGCGAGTATATGAAAAGATATTTAAACACAAAGAAGGCGCCAAAGAAATAAAGGCATCCCACAACCATGAAAATAGGGCAGAGAATGGCGTATATAAGCACCATGGGAAACAGCAGAAAGATTTTCGGGTACAGCATTCCAAAGTTGATGGGATTGGACTGGAACTGCGCGGTTCTTTCTCTGTGCGTGTGTACTCCGCCTAGGATGTACATTATTGCCCAGCTGGCTAGGCGAGGCACATCCAGCAGTTCAAACATAAGCCCCCCGAGTGCCTTATGGATCAGTAAATTGAGGAAGAAAATGGAAGATGAAACAATAGGCGTGGAAACAAGGTTTACAATATCCAGGCGAACCTTGCTGCTATTTAAAAGAGTTGCTATGGTAGATCCGAAAATAATCATTAAAAACCCGTTGAAAAACAGAAACACCGAGTACTTTTTTCCAAAGTTCTTCTGCAGCTCAATCCACGAGATACTTCCCTCAAAAATAGAAATCCACCGGAGAACAAGAGGTGCAATTGCTAGAAACTGCGAATAGACAGTTGGCACAATAATACCCTGAAAGGCACTTCTGAATTTAGAAGTACCTGCAATTGCATACAGCTGCGGGTTAATCATGTTTATCACGGCGTATAGTGTTGATATATTGATTAGTGTTGATACAAAGAACACAAGAATAATGAATACACTAATAAACACTACTGTTAAAATCATACTAATAAGCCTTCTAAACATTCTGTGCACCTGCGTGTCGTTCAGTGAAGACCAGATGATTTGGTCTGGAGGGGGAGCCTCCTCTGCATGGCAGCTGAATGCTCCGGAACCTATAAGAGCCATTTTCAATGTGTTTGCATCTGATGAATTTTTAAAGGTCACAAATCCATTTCGTGCACTTCCTGGGATACTTTTTATAAAATTATTGTATGCTGCTCTAATATAGAAGAGTGATGCGGTAGTGATAAAAATAGTGCCATTCTTATAGAAGCCATATGGATCATGCAGCTCAGGGTTCAGCAAATTGGGCTCTTCTTCTATGGGGGTCTCTTCTCGCATGGATCGCTCTCTCACATCATCTATTTTTTCTGTCAGCAGCTTTATAGTGTCTAAATACTCATGTATTTTAAGACGAACATCTCTTTTCTGAATGGTTGATAAAAGGCTAAAGAACTTTCCACCGAATGCATTTCGCATAAGAAAGTCTATCTCGTCTTGTCGAATCTCTTTCTTTTCTCTTTCCTTTTTATGCCACGTGGTTGCATTTGATATAAGATCTAATGATTTGTCGTAGTTGTTAACATGCTCAGCAAAGAACTCTGTATTTGTTGATAAGATGTTCAGTAATATGAAGAACCGCAGTAGCTCGTATTCTATAAGCAGAATAACCTCTTTTTTCTTATTAATTAGTATTTCTAAGTCTTTTGTGTTTGTTATCACATGCGCATTCTCTGGCTCTGAAGACACTCCAAGAATTTTTAGGTACCGAAGCAGGGTGGTTTTATCCTGAATGAATGAAGGTAGGTTTGTGATTAGAACAGTTCTGGAGCATATGTTTATCTCGTTAATTCCTGCGGGAAGCGACTGCAGCTCATCCACAGTTTTTTTAATTGCTAGAGTGGACTTGGAAAAGGCCCGGTTTCGTATGTGCAGCTGGCGAAGAATAACATATTTTCGGTAGAAGGTGTACAAGAAATAAATAACCACTAAGCTTATAGCCCAAATACAAATGCACGGAATAATGCAGTTTACATGGCGCGGGTGTGTAGGCAGAGAAAGGATAGATATTTTTGTGATAAGCTGCAGTTGCTGAACGCTGTGCGCAAAGAAAAAGTAGTACGTGCCAAGCGCAGGTACTAGGATAATAGAAAGCAGGAGAAAGATAATACCCAGCAGCTTGAGTGTTTCAATAAACAGAAATGCATCAAATCCTATGAGCTCAAACAGATCATTGTCTGTTATTGTAAATATAGGAATCATCCAGTTGAAGTATCCAGTGTACTGTGCGGCGGGATGCTGCTTGCACCTCTTTGTGTTTATGGAGTATATCCAAGGTAGCTTCTTCCGGCAGAAGATAAAAAGAACAAATATAAAGCTTGCTAGGCCTGCTTGAAATATAAAATTGAACCAGATTATGTGATCTGCTTCAAGAAGACTGGGCTTATCAACAACCTCTTTAGCTTCTAAGACTTTTTTCTTACTCATGGAATTTACAGGATTCGGATACTTTACGTTTAAAGTAATACATTGTTTTACAAGTTTGAAAGATACTTTTTTAATTTAATGTCACTCTATATATAATAGGATGCGTTCAATATCACCTAGAAACAATGGATAGTGAGCTATGCTCGGAACACATTAAATACGGGTATTTTAGAGTTTTTATGCATTTTTTGTTCAAATAGTCCAAATCAATGCGTGTTTTAGTTTAACTTCTAATTCTAAATAGAAATAATCTTAAATAATACAAGACCTATTATTAATCAGCAAAAACTATTAGATACGCATAAAATGCAACAAGATATCTTGTGCAGTGGTTTAGACAAATTTCAGGTTTTCTGCCTGCCTTTGGTATATAAAACCGGCGAAATATAAGATATTTCTTAAAATGGAAATCTAATATTAAACAGAGCATGGCTTAAATTCGCTGGATGGACTTCTCCTATTTTGGAAATATTCTTGCTGTTTTAGTGGATTTTAAAGTTTATGGTATATTTATGAAGGAGTCTTTTGTTTTTTTATGAAATTGCAATTAGAATATGTGCATTTAGTACATCGGCATGGAGAAAGAACCCCTTTGATGTTTGGACCGCACAATACAACAAAATGGAATATGTGCCATAGAGTCTCACAGATAGATTACACAATTCCTAAAAAACATCCAACGCTATTTGATAAGATTAAAGGCGTTCTAAGCTATATGCATATGGGCACTGCCCGCCCTCTCCGATTCAAAATTGTGCAGAACTCTGGAAGACAGTTCAACTGCGCCCCTGGCCAACTTACAGACATAGGGCGCGCAAATCTTTTTGGCTTAGGTGAGTGGTTTAGAAAGAAGTATGTTGAAGACAAAGGACTAATCAGCCCGCATTTCAATAACAAGGAGTTTAATTTGCGCTCAACAAACTTCCAAAGGACTCTTGAAAGTCTTCAGTCTCTAATGCAGGGAATGCACAAAAATTCTTCTGGGCCTATGGATGTAACTGTAGTGGACTTAACACAGGACTCATTAACAAGTAATAAGCATTGCCCGCGCTTAAAGGCACTGAAGGATGCATCTCATCAAAGCATTAAGAAGATGTTTGAGCCAGAAAGCAATAAAATACGTGACTACTTTACAAAGAATCACTCCAAATTCTTTGCCTCTCTCAGCCCGTATGCAATATACGATCTAATAGTAAGCAGCCGAGCGCACGGATTTACTGAGTTCTTGCGGGTGCCTAAGTCAATTATGTCTTCTTTGGAAAACTACTCTGTGCAGCTATGGTTTAACCACTTAAACACTAAGGAGGCACTTTCTCTTAACACAGGAAACCTGTTAAAGGAGATTGCAGACCAAATGGTTATTAAGTGCACAGACACAGCCAGTGATTTAAAGGCATCTATTTTCTCTGCACACGACATTACTGTCTATCCACTGCTAATGGCGGTGGGAATCAATAATATGAAGTGGCCTAAGTTTGGTGCAAATATTGTCTTTGAACTTTTTAAAGATGCAAACTCTCAAAAGAGATATGTGCAAATGAGATATAATGGACAGAAAATAGAAATGCCCAGATGCCACCCTATAAAGATTGAGAAGGGAATATACTGCCCACTTGATGATTTCGTTCGAATGTGCAATGAAACATACACAGAGAACTTTTCAGAAGCATGCATGAAAGAGCAGTAAAGGCCTAGAAATAAACGCATTGTCAATTTTTCTTTTTATGGATAGAGACTTCTGTAAGGCAGCAGACATTATAAGTGAGTGTATACGAGATAAGAAGAACCAGATTGAGAACCCACTCAAATTTGCAAGTGATGTTCTGTCATTGTATGTTATAAATGCAGAAAGTGAGAATATCATAGGATTCTCAGAGAGTATTTTCAGAGATACAATTGCAGACCTGCTCTCTTCAGAGGAGGAGCCAGAGGAAATCAGTGTGATGGAGCAACTTCCAGTCTCATCTCTAGACTATGAAGCGCACAGGCACCGAAAGAGAAGAGGCAGTGTAAGTGCTTCTGGTAATCCCTATGCCCCTTTAACTGTGCATCCTAAGTCAGAGAGTGTTTCTGAAATGTTGTTGAATATTTTAGCAAACACTCGGCTTATTGCAAGAACAATGGATATGGGGCAGATGAAAAAACTTGTGTCAACCATGTTTGTGCAGCATATTTCCAAGGGAGAAAGGCTCATCATGCAGGGTGAGTATGGTAAAACCATGTACTTGGTTGAGAGCGGGGAGTTTCAGATTTTGCAGGATGGAAAATTAAAAGCAACCCTTCGCCAAAACTCTCTATTTGGTGAAATTTCTCTTCTGTACAGCTGCCCTCGTACAGCCAGTGTCATTTGCACAATAGATGCAACTGTGTGGGTCGTGACATCTGATGCGTATTCAGCCATTCTTATGGTTGACCAGAGGAGAACTAGAGAGCTCGTCTGTTCTATGCTGGAAAAGAATAAAAAGTATATGAGCCTTCCAATAGAGGATAAGAACCGTATTTTATACTCTTCCCACTTAATTAACTACTCAAAAAATGAAAAAATAGAAGTTCCTGAATCTGGGGTGTTTATGATCGTTTCAAAGGATGCGCCAGAGTCAGCAGAAGAAGAAAATGGTTTCTTAACTATAGAACATATGTCAGAAAATCTGGAGAAAGGCTCCATCATATACAATGGTACAATATGCGACTCAAATATGTTGGTTTTATTTGTTCCTGATATGATATATTCTATGATAAATGAAGATACTGCTTAATCTGCAGTTTGTGTAGTTTAGATAAGTCTCATATATGACTATATTAGTAGTTTAATAAATTTATCTTTTCAAGCATTTTCTTATTATAATACTTTGCATCATTTTCAGCCATAAATATAGATTAAAAACTTGGGTTATATTTATACTTTGTTTATTATAGTAAGTACGGAATGAACACGGTGTTATTTCTAATTCTGCTTTTGAGCTAAAGCTTTTCATCTGCTGCAAATCCTTCTTGTGGGTACTCAAACTTAAGAATTTTCTGCATTATGTCTACTGTTGTCAGCATAACTGTTCTGCAGCATGGCCTTTTAAATCCCAAGTCGGTTAGTATCTTGGCTTTGTCGTGACTCATGGCGCACCTTTCCATATACTCTTCCCACCTACTGGACACCTCCTTTCCGCATGTAAAGCATCGCACTGGTATTAGCATAAAAAATTAATGTGGACACAGAATAAATAGAAAAATTTGTAACGATATTATTATGTCGTGTGAGACTAGCTGCAGTAGCTGCCCATCAAAGGGCATGTGCACTATAAAAAATGAAGGAAATATACCCAGTGAAATACAGAAAAAGTTCATGAATAAGACTGTGATTGGTGTAATGAGCGGAAAGGGTGGGGTTGGAAAGAGTACTATTTCAGCAAGCCTGGCACTTCAGATATCTAAAGAGAAGCGAACCTGCGTTATTGATGCGGACATTGCAGGGCCCAGTATATCTAGAGTTACTGGGGTGGACAGCTCGCATATAATTGCAGAAAAGCTTATTCCATCCCAGCTGGACTCCTTAGACATATTTACACCCGAGAGAGGAAAAGAAAAATACACGAAGGGAATTGAAATACTGCAGTACTTAGAAAGCATTGATGTGGAAGAGTATGATGTGGTGGTGATTGACACGCCCCCTGGCACATCTGATATACACATTGCACTTGCCAAGCACATTCCGGAGATAAATATTATTTTAGTCAGCACACCACACAGGCTGAGCATTGCAGATACAAATAGGCAGATCTCGTTCTGTAACAAGTCTTCTCTAAAGATCATTGGTGTGGTGGAGAACATGAGCGGGCACACCTGTGGGCACTGCAACTTTTTTATTCCAGTGCATAAGACACTGCAGCTGGAGGGAATTAGCGAGGATGTACCCCACATTACGGTGCCAATGAATCAAACAATAGCCAAAGAATCGGATTGTGGTGTGGTGAAATCGGTTACAGAGTATATGAACATCAAAGAACTGAAAATTTTTAACTAATGCAACGGGCCATGCAAGTGCTTAAACAGCCAATAGAGCAGACAACGCACGAACAACTAGACGAGATTCAGACATATGTAGAGAATGAAGAGAAGATATATGCATTGGCATCAGAGGTAGAACAGCTGCTCTCCATGTACATTGAAAAGAGAGATTTCTTCTTCGGGCACGTAAGTAGAGATATATAGCACAACAAAAGAAATTTTTATGAATCGAAGAAGAAGAACCGCACGCCAGAGCTCAAATGTATTTATGGCATTTACACAGCCGCAGATACTGGAGCTAAAGGAGATATTTAACCTGCTAGATAGCACAGCAGATGGATTTATTTCACAAGAAGACCTGGTTTCTTTTTTGGACAGCATAGGCTCTCCACTAACAAAAGAAGAAATTAGTGAAATGATGTATGACATGGGAGAAAGGTTCAATTTTACTCAGTTCCTGACCACACTCTGTGAGCGGCTAGCTAATTTGGATGCACAGAATGTAGTAGAGCAGGCTCTAGGCCTTTTTGATCCTGCTGGAACAGGGTCTGTCTCACTAGCAGATCTTAAAGAGTCTTTGATGCAGGGAGAGACCCCGATTACCCAGCTTGAATGGAGTATTTTGGAGAAAGAGCTTAAACCCAATGAAGGAAAGATTTCAATTCCAGAGACTGCAAGAATTATAAAAAACTGCGGCCTTCTGCTTGATAATTAAAAGATGTAAGTGGGTGCTTTTTAGATCCTTTATTCTTTAATAAAGATTATTCTAAGGCTTTCTTTGTGTTTATTTTTTGACATTACATGCATTTAAATATATTTTAATTCTCTTTCTAGTGTTGCATAAGAATAGATTTCTGCTATGCAATAAATACCTTTTTGTTTTTGTAGTTTAACCCAGTTATAAAATATATATTTTGGGATAGAGAGTGGTATTTCTACTATTTAAAGTGTTTTATATCTGCACAGAAGTGTTTTATTCTTTCCGAGCGCTTTGTGTGAGGCATAATAGCAGATATTTCTGGAACTCTATCAATTTATATGCTTTTAAAAAAGTTTTGTTTATATGAAATTGTCTATTATAATACCCACTCACAACGAAAAAGACAATGCGCCTCTTTTAATGTTTCTTATTTCAGAAGTTCTAAAGGATATTGAATATGAAATAATTATAGTTGATGATGGAAGCACAGATGGAACATCTGATGCATGCAATGAAGTGTTAAATAAGTTAGGCATTAATGGGAAAGTCCTTACAAGAAAGGAAAAGCTGGGATTGGGAAACGCCTATAAAAGAGGGCTAGAGCATACAACTGGTGATTATATAGTTATTTTAGACTCGGATCTAAGCCATGATCCCAGAGAGATACCCAATCTTGTGAAAAAGATGAAGAGCACAAAAGCAGGCATTGTTATAGGCTCTAGATACACAGGAGAAGGGGGCATGTCCAACTGGCCATTTAGTAGAAAGCTCACCAGCCAGGGTGCAAACATACTTGCATACATATTCACGGGAAAGAAAAACACGGATATGACAAATAGCTACCGAATATATAAAAAAGACATAATTCATTATGCAATCCAGAGCGTAAAAGCATCTGGGTTTGCATATCAAATGGAAATACTATATCATTGCCCGCAGAAAATAGAAGAAATCCCGACCTGCTTCTATGAAAGACTAACTGGGTATTCTAAGCTATCTGGGAATGAGTATGCGCAGTTTCTTTTGTGGGGAGGGACTCTCCTAGCCTCTCGTGCCATGAGCTATGTAAAAGACTTGATATATGTTTAGGGGGATACTATTTGCATGTCCAAAAATTCATTGTTTATACACTGATGTATTCAGTAAAATATGTTATATACTTTAATTGCAAAGTCACTTATCTATCTGCTAATGCAATGCTCTACTGTAATAATAATAAATACTTGGATACTCTGAAATATTTTTAACTTTATTAATGTGGAAAACTCTTCAATTATTTTCCATTCTATTACACATTACAGTTTAATTCTTTTTGCATAGTGTATAAAAGAAAAATACTATAGGCAGCAATAGAAACAGATTGTACTTTTTATACACAAAAAAACATAAGATAATATTAAACCACACTAGCATGCATTTGTGATTGTTGTTCGGTTGTATTTATCTCTATTAAATATACTACAAATCATATATTATTGTAAGGTAGACTAATATAACTCAAAGTACAACAGATTCTTGCCTAAAATACAGCGAATTACAATAATATTCATTTGCACACCTATAGGACAAATAAACCATTTTACTATACCCATAGCTAGAGCAGAGCAAATAAACTAAAAAATTCAGAATGTGTAATGTGTATGCGGATTACTAGCAAAGCATAACTATTAATTTAATAATTACATATTCATTCAAACAGAAAAATTAATTAGGAATAATTATCACTTTAGTTTACACTACAGCCATGCGCTATAACGAGTTTTAGCTATAATCCAAAGAAATTAGTCTGCAACTATATACTAAGATATTAAATACTTTCATATTTTACTTTTTTTTATGGATAAGTCCGCATTTGAGATTTACAACTACCTAAAGGATGACGAGCTTAAGACAATGTACTTTGACAAAAGATATACCGGAACAGAGGACGATTACTTCAAAGAGCTTTTAACCTCCGGAACGATATACGTAGGAAACTTGTCTAAAAAAATCACAGAGGAGCAGTTGTACACACTATTCTCGCAGTGTGGAAAGATAAAGAGGGTTATTATTGGCTTGGATGCCAAGAAATTTACTCCGTGCGGGTTTGCTTTTGTTCAATTTGAAAATATAGAGACTCCATCGATTGCCAGAAAGTTCTTTGCTAAATACATGCTAGGAAACCATCCTATATACATAGATATAGACAGTGGATTTGCTGAAAATAGACAATTCGGGCGTGGCATGCAGGGCGGACAAGCTAAAGACGACATTGCTGCCGGGGACAGAAAGAGAAGGTATGTTTAATAAAGAAAACTCAATAAAATTTAGATGCGTATTTTAAATGTAGCAGAAAAGCCTTCAGTAGCAAAGTCTCTTGCAGATATTCTCTCGAATGGAAGAGCAGAGTTTTCGAAAGGATACAACAAGTACTGTTCTGTTTTTAGATTTAATCATTGCATAGAAGGAATTCCATGTGAAATGGTATTTACGAGTGTATTAGGACACTTGTACTCATTGGAATTTGCAAGAAAAACGAGCTGGACTGAGATTGATCCCATAGAGCTGTTTGAAGAGGATGTAAGGTGGATTATTCCAAAGGAAATGGCAGATGTTTCAAGAACACTTGTGCATCTTAGTAAAGACTGTGATATGCTTATTATATGGACAGATTGTGATAGAGAAGGAGAGAACATAGGAATGCAGGTGGCAAATTTAGTTAGAGACAGAATAAGCGAGGTAAAGCGGGCTAGATTTTCGGGACTAAGTAAGTATGATGTAATGCATGCAGTGGAGAATCTGTGCAGGCTAAACACGTATGAGTCTAAGGCAGTTGAGTCAAGAATAGAAATAGATCTTAGAATTGGAGCAGCTTTAACGCGGCTGCAAACCCTTCAACTACAAAACATTCTGGATAACAAGTCAGTCATCAGTTATGGGAGTTGCCAGATACCGACTCTTGGCTTTGTCTGCGAGAGAGAAGAGAGTATTGAAGAATTTGTAGAGGAGAACAACTGGACAATAGAGGCAGAGGTGCAGAACAATGGGGAAAAGGGTGTGTTTAAATGGGAGAGAGGAGTAGTATATGATGAAGATTATGCAGACATTAAGCTGAGCACTATTGCAGGAGAGGAGCTAGTGGTAAATAAAGTGGAAATAAAAAAGCGGCATAAGTCTAGGCCGTGGCCATTAAGAACTGTTGAGCTGCAGAAGTTCTTTGCCCGGGGACATGGTGTGTCTAGTTCGCATGAGCTTATGAACATAGCAGAGTCACTATATACCTCTGGGTATATCAGTTATCCCAGGACAGAGACAGATGTGTTTTCAAGCCAATTTAATTATAAAGACCCACTGGCAACACTAAAGGGCGATTCGATACTAAGTGAGTATGCTAAAAAGTTAGTGCCAGGAAGGCCATCTGCTGGAAGGCATAATGATCAAGCACACACTCCAATATACCCACTTAAGGCAGGGTCAGGGCTTAAAGGAAAGGAAAGAGCCGTGTATGAATATATAGCAAGAAGGTTTCTGGCCTGCTACAGTGCAGATGCTGAGGGAGAAGAAGAGCTTATTGAGTGCCAGGTGAAGGAAGAGAAGTTTATTAGAAAGACGCTAAAGGTAACAAAGAAGAACTATTTAGAGATATTTATATACGAAAAGTGGGGAGATACAGAGATTGATCTGGCTCTGAAAGAAGGGCAAACAGTTAAGTGGGCGCCAAACAAGAAGGAGTCACACACAAACAAGCCGCATCTTCTTACAGAGGCCGAATTAATTGCAAAGATGGACAACAATGGTATAGGGACAGATGCCACAATACATGATCACATTGAAAGAATTAAGACTAGAATGTACATTGAGGTGATTAACAAAAACTCAATAAGAAGCACTTGGCTGGGGCGTTCGCTTATAAATGGATACAAAAGCATCGGCCTTACTATTAGTCAGCCCTATTTAAGAAAGGAGTTTGAATGTAACCTCAAGCGGGTGTGCAGCGGGGAGTTTCCTTCTTCTGATTTGATCACACAGGAAATTATTAAATATAAGGAAATATACACTATTATGGAGAAGAATATGCCTAAGTTTAAAGAAGAATTTACAAAAAACAAAACCCCTGGGAATGGTGGAGGGATTGAAGAAAAAAATCAGAATAGGTACACTGGGTACAAAAAGATTGAAGATAGTAGCAGTAGAACCAAAACACAAAGCTATTCTAATGTCTCTTCCCTCAAGTCCAGATATCAAAAACCAAATCCTCTTAAGCCTGTAACTTCGGGGTATGCTGGGTATAAAGCAGAAAATCACTATGATTCAGGCGAGAAAAGGTACACAAAAAAGAAAAAGGAAGCGAAGGAGCCCTTTGATGGTATAAACATAGAAGGCTCTTTTAAAACAGCACTTGATATAAACAGAGCCACTATTAATAACAGACCTATATCGGACATATTAAAGCAGAAAGAAGAAAGCTGTATAGCAGGCTCGGATGCATCGAATAATTCTTTTGTGTTGACTCTTCCTAAGGGAACTATTGTGTGCGGATGCAATATAAAAGCGAAAGAGGCAATGGTGAAGAAAGAAGGTCCCAACAAAGGAAAGCTGTTCTATACATGCTCTGCAGGGCAGTGCGATTATTTTGGGTGGGGAGATTCTGTTAATGTACAAAAAAGCAGCGAACAAGCAAAGCCATACAGAAAAGAAAACCAGCCAGCAAAGAATAGAAATATAAAGCCTATGATAAAAGATAGTATAAAGTGTGACTGCGGTGCTTCTGCTATATATTTACTTTCAAAAACAGAAAAGAACAAGAATAGAGGCTTCTTCAAATGCAACAAAAACTATAAGCCGTGCACATTTTTCAAGTGGGAAGACGAGGCAACCCAAAACAAAAACTAAAAAGTAGAAATCTCTTTGAGAGCTCAGATATTTAACAGAGCATTCCTACGCATTAGCATATAAAAATAATAAAGAAGAATTATTTAACAATAGCAAATGTGTATGACTTGTGTTTATTAGAAAAAGAGAAACAAATTTCGGGCTATTCCCATGCTTATCACGGGCTGTGAAAAGTGGACCTATTATAATAGATAAAGATGAAGGCGCAGTGTAACAAAGCAACTATAGAAGGCGCTTATATTATAATACTTTTCAGTTATAGTTTGAAAATAAATGTGCTGTGTATTCCTAGTGTATATGGTATGTTGTGGAGTGTCCTGTACTATATGTACTGTTTATATGTATAATTGTGTGTTGGATCTAGTATTCTTTATGTTTAGAAAGATAGAAGAAAGCACACATAAACTAAAAGCATCGATAGAACTTAAATGCTATTTAAGTTATTGCTTATTCTATCATGCGATAGAGAGATGATGGGTGCCAGGTAATCTTTGAAAGAAGATACTCGCTTGCTGCAAATGCATAGCTTGCTGTAGCTGCAGCGCGGCCTACTCTCTGGGCATGCTGCGCGACAAAGTATGCCATTCCTTTCTTCTTTCCTCTGGTGTTTCGAAGTGAGGCAAGTATTCCCTGCATGCCACCAAGAATACTTCCCATCACCAGCCCTGCTCCCGTGATAAAGTATATTCTTTTTACATCCTGCTCTTTGTAGAGTTGTAGCTGATATTCTTGTTTTTTCATTTTCTTTTCTGTAAATGAGAATAAATCGCGCCAACCTTGTGCGCACAATAATATACGGGACCTCAGCTGTTCGAATATCTGAGCCAGGAGTGGATGCAACGCACAGGTGGAAAGTATACATCAGAGGATATAAAAACACAGATATAAGCTATTTCATTAGAAGTGTTACATTCAAGACACACGAAACATTTGCAAATCCAACACGGACTGTAGATACTCCGCCCTTTGAAATTGAAGAGTGTGGGTGGGGAGAGTTTACAATAGCGGCCAAAATATATTTTGTAGATACACATGAAAAGCCTCTTATGTTTTCTATCTCGCTCAAGCTCCATGCTGACGTAAACAACAGAGTGATCGGGGACGTTCCGTACGAGACAGATGCAATTATAAATGAAAGACTAGACACAATTGTATTTGAAAGTCCCACGGAGGCACTGTATAAAATAATAAAAGAACGAGAAGACCCAGAACTAGACCCGGATGTTCAAGAAATAGTTGATGATGAAAGAAATAGAATAGAGAGGGCAATTGACTATCTAATAGAAAAATTGAGCGAAGACTCCTCTCCGTAATCCATAAATTTTAGAAATTCTATTTCTTATTATGCCTAGAAAAGTATTTCTATTAATATTTTTGGTGTTAAAAATATATAAAGTGTGCATTATTAACCTCTAGTGGCATTGCGACATTTAACCAAATTATTTTAAGTATATCAGTTGTTTTTATGTGAAGACCCGCGAATTTATACTGTTTTCTGTTTAGTGTGTTTCTTTTTCGAATTTATGCTACAGAATATATAAAGTAGCAGTAGGGGTGGAATGGATGTGTGTCTATCTTTATGAATTTCGGGTTATATGTAGGCAGTGGTGCTGGTATTTATTAAGGAATGCGCATAGTGAAATAAAATAAAATCAATGCTTTTATAGAATAAGCTGGGAATATTTTTTAATAAAATGGAAGTTCTCACACTAGACAATGTCTACTACAGCAGAAAAGAAGGTCTACAAAAGGCTGTGGTGAAGATGGCATCCTCTGGGATTGGGGTGAAACTGCACGGGGTGGCTGACATTATCACAATGCCTGCAGATGGGATAAAAGAAATCATTGAGCACTATGGAGTAATTTCCCACACGCTAAAAATAGTTATACAGAATGGAGCTGTACATATAATAGATGGGATTACAGCAGAACACTTAGAGAACATTAAGCAGTACGCAAAGAAGCACTACAAGCTAAACATATATCACAAGTCTCTCTGCGTGGAGGGCAATGTACATGGCACGATTGAACTGCAGAATGTCTCGCTAGAGTTTAAGTCGCAGAACAATGCTATTTTTGATGTGCCGCTTGAGGCGATTTCAAATGCGTATGAAAGAAAGGGAGAGGGAATTATAGACATAAATGAAACATACTTTGGCGTATCTGAGATTCGTTTTGGGTCCCTGAAAGAGGAAAGCAATGTTGTCCAGCTAGTAGATCTGATAAAGAGCTCTACTGTGGGGTCTGACCAACTGGAGATTTTCTCAATTGATGAGGTTACTTCTATTCTACCAAGAGGGAAATACAAAATCACGCTTACATCTTCCTATATACATCTTATTGGAAAGAGGTACAGCCATCAAATGCTTTACAGTAGCATTTCTCGGCTGTTTTATTTAGAGAGAAATGCGGAGGAAGGTGTGGAAGAAATGTCATATCTTATTTTTGAGCTGAATACTCCGGTTAGGCAGGGCCAGACAAGGTACCATTTTGTAAATCTGCTTGTGCCTGAAGAAAAAGTAAAGATGATTCTGGGTAAGAACTCTACTATTATATATCCAGAAGATGAGGAAGAGCCGCCAGTTGATCCAGAAGAGAAGAAGAAGATTGAAGAAAAGGGGATTGACTATATTCAAGAAGGCATTCTGTCTGGATGCGTAGTAGACATGGTGGAGAAGTTGTCTGGTATTAAAGCAATGAACACGGGAACATTTGCTACTTCTACGGGAGGAAAGGCGTTGAAATGCTCTCTAAAGGCGAACGAGGGGTACTTGTACCCGCTAAAAAACGGATTTTTGTTTGTCCCACAAATTGTGTATATTGAGTACAGCCATATTAAAACGGTTGAATTCAGCAGAGTGAATTTGAGCTCAAGAACAGCAAAAACTTTTGACGTGCGTGTAATTTTACTGGATAAAAAAGAGTACATGTTCAATGGGATACAGAAGGTCGACTACAATGCGCTTGAGACATATCTAGGCAAGAAGGATGTCAACTGCCTGAATGAGGTGGTTAACGAAGAGTGGGCCGCAGCTGTGTCTGACGAGGATGAAGAAACTGCTAGTGAGGGCACAAGCGGAGATCTTTCGGAAGAAACAGAGGAGACAGAAAAGGAAGAGGAAGAGTCTGCTGCACACTCTGGCTCGGGTTCGGCTGAAGAGTCTAATGAATAAGTAATAAAAAGACACCTTTATGATTTTAACTTTCTTACTGCTGGGCTTTCTATTTCGGATTAAAGAAATCGGTTTTCTCTTTTTATACTAAAACTTCAAGTTACACTAGCAAACAATAATTATTTCGGGCTATTTCTAATTAACGATATAAAAAGTAAAAACAACAAAAATCAGTATAACCTCTATATAACCAGAAATAAGAAATACAAACTTTTATTTCAGATAGAAAGAGCTTATGCTAAATTGTCTGAAAATTTGAGCCATTCGGCTATTGCTTTAATTTATCATTCAAGCGCTTTTAATTTAATTCTTGATCAGGGTTCTTTTGTGTTCGCACTCTGCAATATTTTGATCTGTTATAAGAGAGCTGTTTCTTAGGCTTTCAATTTTAGTTACTGCATGGTTCACACCGCTAGTGATTTCTGCCAAGTATGCAAACATATCTTCTTTTAGAAGCATAGATGCGATTGCGGTCAGTTCTTCATTGTTTTCGTACTCCGACCTATGCAAAGCTTCATATGTATGTTTTATTTTATTTGTGTACTCCATTAACGTTTCATTATGTGCAGACATCAGATCCTTTTCTTCTTTATTTTCTTTATTTAGAATATAAAGAGAATTTTTTAGTTTCTCTGAATACTCTTTTTTTATTTTTTCTTTTTCTGCTAAGGCAGCACTCTGTGCAGTAATGTTTTTATTAATGTTTTCTAATTGTGTTTTTTCTAGCTCTGCCGTCTTATTACATGCTGCTATTTTATTTTGTAAATTAGAAACAGTACTTTTGTGGCTTGCGTCCTGGGCTTCCATCTTAGAAACAATGTCTAAATCGAGTGAGCTCTTGGGAAGCCCTGCCCAGTCCCACAGTGATTTTATAAATTCTTTATTTTTATCATGAATGGTACTTTTGCCTTTTGTGGCGTTTCCTTTAGAATTATCATTCAATAAAAGATCGACTAGATTGGATGTTCCCTCTACAATTGCCTCAATTTTTTCTATTTCCTTTTTCTTACTTTCTTCAGCAGCAAAGCTCTTTTTTTGTGCAGCTAGCTTCTGTGCTAGAAGCCCCTTCTCTTTTATCAAGTCAGTTTGCTCTTTTTGATTTTTTGCCTCTTTTTCTAGATCACTCAGGGCTTTTTCCCTTTTCTTGTGTTCTGCCTTTAATTCCTCAAGCTTTTTAATTACATCTGCTTTTCTTTTATTAAGATCTTTTTTCTTATTAGTTATTTTTTGATTCTTTTCTAGTGCTTCAGTCATAGTCTTATTACTATTGGATACTTGAGTTTTTATATAAGACACAAATCCATCCAACTGTTCTATTGTCTCTGTTCGCTCATTTGTTATTGCTGTCTGGTTTTCTCTCTGATTAACTAGTAAATTCTCCCATTTAAGTATGCTGCTATACATTTCTTCTGCAGTGGCAGTTGTTTTTAGATTAAGCGCATCTTGAATGCACATAATGTAATCTGTGCGGTTACACTGTGAATCTGTTATATTCCAGCTCTTGCTGAATTCACGAACTGCTTTATCCAAAACCTTTGAAGCTGCATATGGAGTAGTTTTTTCTTTCTGAATTAGCTCCCAGAATCTACTTCTAAGATTAGAAACCTCTTGGTCGATTATACTAGGTGTAGTTGTTACTGGCTTACGTGTGGTAGATGTGAAGCTACGCACTCCTGGAAAATATGCAGAATCGGCAGCTGGTGTTTTTCGATTATATTGTGTGCCCTCAGATCTTTTTAAAGACTGTTTGCCTAGTTCTTCTATACTAAGATCATAATTTGCCATTACATCAGCAAACAAATGTGGAGTAGCTCTGGCAGCTTCTGATGGTATGGATGGATTTTGCTGCTTTCCACCTTTTTCTAGTTTTTTCTGCAATAAGTTTGTTTCAATTTGTTCCTTTACATGCATTGCTTCATTTAAGTCGTAGTTAAGAAGTATTTTATGCAATTGGTAGTAAACTACAACGGGGTTTAATATATTTTGCTTTTTCGCTATGTCTTTACGGGTATATGTTCTTTGGGGTAACATCTGTGTCTGTGCACTAAGCACCTCTCTAAAGTTATTCAAAGATTCAATATATTGTAGAGAAAGATTTTCTTTAAAGTTTGCTATGTAAGCTTGATTATTAGTAAGATAATTTTTCACTAAAGAACTCCATTCACTATTTGGCCTTGTAGAAATTTCTATTTCTAATAGTCGCTTGTTTTCCGCTAGTTTGTTTTTTAGTTCTGTATAAAAGTGGCCTATGTTCTGTGTATGTTCATTGTTTTTCTGGTCAAGCTTTGTTTTTTTATTTATCATTCGAATTACAGATTCTACTTTATATAGGTTTAAAACTGTCTCATGCATAATAAAGCCATCTAGTGAATTTAGCTCTAAAAAGAGGGCATTGGAAGATTGCTGCTTACATAGCTCCTCTATGTGCTGTGAATTTTCTATAGAAGAAACCTCTGCCAAGTAGTCTAAGTTTTCTATTGTTAGTTCATTATTAATAAAGTATGTCCACTCAAAAGTTGAGGCATTAACTGCAGCTCTAGAGTTTATAACATCAATCATTCTTTTATGCTTATTATTGACTGTTTGTATAGAACTTTGTATGTTTTCTATATGTTTTTCAGCCCATGTATGTAATTTCTGGTAGAGGATAGACTGCTGCCTGCTACCATTAGGAAATACTTTATTCATGTTTGATATAATTCTTTTTATATCATCTGTATGCTTAATAAAGTATGCATCAGTAGGGCTTCTTCTGCTTTGTATGGCTCTTTTCTTTCTTGCACCGCCCTTTGTTGGATCTTCTACTCCATATTTATTAGAAGCTTTCTTAATTGCTCCTAAAACAGATTTGCTTATATTTTCTATTCTTTGTTCTCTATTGGCACTTTCCAAATTAAGCAAAGAATTATTTAAAATATGTATATTACTAAGATTTACCTGGGCTGTGGTGTTAAGTAAGCTTCCTTGCGATATTACTGCACATAGAATATATGTGGTCTTAAATAAACCTCCTGTAAGTATACACATCCACCATTTCATTATATTTCTTTTCATTGTAGGGATATTCTATAGTGTATTAATAGATTGTTTCTGATGCCATAAAATCTACAAAATCATTTTTATAGAGTTTATTTCAATCATATTTTATATATTTCTTTGTTTATGCTCTTAAACATGTTATTTAATAAAGATTTGTTCACTTATTTAATTTTATAGAATGCCTATTATTGGTTATCTGTGTATTTACTATCACCATATACTTTTCAGAACTAGCATTTTCTCTTACTGAAACAATCAAACAGAAACAATGACACTTAGCAGTATTATAAATAACACAAAGAAATATATATATAAGTTTCCAGATTTTACTCATGGCCAATAATAGTTTACATTTAAAAAAGAAAACAGCAAGTGTAAACGTACAAGTATTTCAAATTTAAATACATTACTTTCTTTCATTCTTTTTGTTGTCACTAATAAAGCTAGGTAAACCATTAAATGCCATCTTATAGGAGTTTTATCTGGTATAATATCGTTCTTGTTGGTCTATTGCCTTTTATTATTAGTTTTATTCAATTCTTCTTTTTCTTTTTTCTCTCCCTCCTTTATGCTTTTATTTCTACTCTTACTATATTAAATACAATAATCCTATAATACTATAGAAGTTACATACCTAGTCAATTCACACTAATATAGAGTGTCCGCCCTTCTATTCCACTACATACTAGAATTATAGCCACTCCCACTATCATAACTAATAGTTAATAATGAAATGTTTGCATCCACTCACACAAGTTTGTATATTATACGCGCACACATCCTTACTAACTCCCCTCTCTATTTATTCCTGCCCTCCTTACATGCCATACAATCTTGGCCTTCTTTGAAGAGCCCCTTCGCAAAAATAACCTGACGAAAAACTCTGCTGCAGGGGTATGAAAAGTGAGGAAAATGCCCAGAAATTGGCCCAAATATTCGGGTTATGTCGGGTTGCAGGGGTATACTTACCGTAAAGGGAAAAGTTGCGTCCCAAAGAGGAAGTAGAAAATATGTGGGGTATAAATAGAGAACGAAATTTAAATTTTATCCACAGGGCGAGAGACTTCTCAGCCACAGACAAATACATTGTCGGGCATGGAAACACTCATAACTGTGGGTCAGTCCGAAATAAAATCACCTGTGGCCAGATTGGTTGGCTACGTGTTCGGTGTGGGGGCCAGCCGGCTTGTGGCCCCCTTGTTTCTTAACTTCTTCATCAATCCTATTATAATTCAGGAATAAAATTAAAAAAATATCCTGTCAGAAAAAAATGAAAAAAGTATAATTATAGTATAATTAGTCAGTGTATAGTAGTATATAGTAGTAATAGAACAAGGAGAGAATTAAATAGTATGATCTAGGTATGCGCATAACATATACGCATAGACTATCATCTGCTAGTTTATAATTTAACCCGCTTTTGTTTAATGAAGAGAGAAATTGTTCATTTCTTTACTTCTGTTAATGCTCTCAGTATATATTATAGTCTCTTGTAATTAATTTGAATATAAAATAACTTGAAATTATAATATGTAATATTGTGCTTATCTATTTTATATTCTATTGCATATGATATTATGCAGATTCTTTTAATAATAACATGGTTTGCCTCTAGTTTTAGTATAATTATTCTTTACTTATATTCTATTATACTATTAAATATTTAAATATTTTATGTAGAAATAAAATATGTTCACTTTTTCTATGAAATATTTCATTGAATATGAGTTTATTACAAGAAGAATAAAAGAAAATAAAATAAATATAGAAATTATTTAACACATACATAGAAATAATTAGTAAAAACCCTCAAAAGAAATACAACCGCACACTAAAGATTTATACCAATTAAGAACCACTGAACAAACAATTATATTTTAAACATCAAGTGAAGCACTTTTATTGAATTATTATAATACGGTGGGTTTAGGATTTAAGTTCAAACGGGCGGAAGTTGTCTATAGTTATATGTTCTAGTATAAATATATTAAATTGTCTTTCTATCTATGCTCAGAATAGAAGATTTCTAAGAAATTAACTATAAACTGCATATTTGAGCTATTGCTATAGAGTAAGAAAGAAAAAATAAAGTACTAAAATGACTATTATAGTAATGTAAACAATACAGTCAGATAATGGCCGAATAAACAAGTTATTATAGCTAAAGTATTTTGCTAGTATGCTTTTTCTTATTGATTATTTAAAGTTTTTGTTAAGTGCTGTCAACAAATTAAACCAAGATAAAATTTTATTAAACTAATTATTAATATATAGCTCCCTTAGTAATATTAAGCATTTTTTCTTTATAGAAATTTAGTTGGATTATGCGTGATTTTGAGGTGATTCGGTGAGTGTTAATTAAAGCACTTAAAATATCATAATGTATGCCGTATTTGCATCCGTTATAGTTATTGTCTCTTATAGATATAGTTCCTTCATTACTTTTTTTAATTTCATGTAGCTTACTATTTTTAATGGCGCGTGAAATATCTTTTAGAATGAATCTCGGATCATAGTCCTTTTTATAGATTTTTTTCTTTGAAATAGGATCGATTATTTCATCTTTTGCGTTTTGATCCATTAAATATGAATTTAGTCTTTTTAAAAGATCTTTCATAGTAAGGCAGAAAATAGGACTAATTTTATAGTCAATATCAGCGCGGCTTTTATAGAAACAGTGCCCATATAATGCGGTATTCACAGAAGGATTTTTGCGCTGTAGCATGTCAATAAAAGAAACATGGGCTGGTTGGTTAACAACACTCCATTTAGTTCTTTCGTCTTTTATAGTACTATCAAACTTGTATGTTGTATACTCATAAACACTTTCATAGAATTTTGTGCACCAAGTTATAGAATAAGTTTTGGAATTAGTTTTCTGCTGAATATTCATGCAGTAGCATTGTGGGTCTTCATAGAACTCTGTTGAATGTCTTATGAAGAAATCACTGTAGTAGTGCTTAATGGCATAGTTTAAATCAGATTCTTGCATATGCCACATCAATCCCAATAGTACTTTTTGGTTATACATTGGTGATTCTGAAGAGTATGCTTTGCTGTTAGAATATCTATAAATCTCAGTATAGTTAATTGGCATTAGGTTTTTATATTCATTCCGTATAACTGCTGCATCACAATTAATACCATTCTTGTCATAAGGCCCAAGCACAGCACCAGAAATCATAATCTTAGGAAGAAATAGTGGTATTCTTGTCTTATTCATATTTTCATCCTTAACATTATTTTTGACTTCAGATGAATAAACAAACTGTGCAAAACAGAACTCGGTTTCATAGATGTCTTCTTTTATGTAATAGAATACTACATTACAATTCTCATTTTCTATTATCTGTACTGTTTTATTAAAATGAGTTTTTTCTGTTATTAGTGACCAGGTTCTATCTTGTTTACTGTATTTGAATGGATATACATTCCCAGTCTTACAATTTTTTTTATTATTTCCGATGTTGAAAGTCTTTTTTAGATAAACTATTATGTCTTTAATTGTATGAAACTGATAGTTTATAGTTGTACCAGTTTTTTGTTTGTATACGTAATATGGAAGGTGAATCATTGTAACTGTGTGCCACTCATTGTCTACAAATTGCACGTGGTAGTGGTCTTTTATGCTTAGTAACATGCTAGTTTCAATAGAAATATTATTTTCTGATGTGTGTGTTACATTAATATCATGAATAATATTAGTGTTTTCTATTTTATCTATGTATTTTATGTTTGTAATAAATTTAAAATATTTTTGAGCCTTCACACTAGCTGCTCCTAGCAGCCTGTTATGTGCTCGGGTTGTATGCATGTTATTTATATGAATCAGCCTAGTTCTATTTTTAATAGCATTTTTTTGAGATGGTTTTAATCTATACGATATTCTATAATATTTATAAAAAAGACTAACCGTACTAAATACTAGATTATACACTTCTATTGTATTGGAATATTCTACGTGTTTAACGATATTTTGTTGTAATTTAATTTTTTTAATTCGGTTGTATGACTCTTTTGCCAATTCTTCATCTTTCTGTGCAGTGTGTATAAGATATGTCATAATATATTTTAAATATGGTAGTTGTTTAATCTTTAAATCATCTATAGATTCTAGTACAGTAGTGGTATTATTATTCGGCTTACTCTTTATTATTATTATTTCTTTTTTAAGTTCTTTGAAAAACTCATTAACTATGCTTTCTGGCATTTTATAGAAGTCTTCGTATACCTCTGGTATTAAAAGAATGGTATTCAACTTCTCTTTAAGTTTTATATCCTTTTCTTTCCCTTTTATATCGATTAGGCTGTTTATACCACTACAGCAGCAGTATATATTTACTTCTTTATTCAGCCAAATATCACCAAGAGTTTCTTCTTTCCTATTAGTATAAATACAACTTTTATAGTAGTTTATGGTTGGGCCATTTTTTTCAATATAAATAACCAGATCATTTAGAAACCCATCATAGTATAATGGGTCTAGTGAAGTGTAATTATTAAGAATTTTTGTTTCTGATATATTCTTAATCACCGGCTTTAGAAAAATAAACTCTACCCGCATATTTTAATCATAGTCCAAATGTCTGTTTTTGTATCACTCATCCACCATTTAATTGTTTCTTTTGCTTTTTTTTCTACTTCTATTGGGACATGACTTCTATTCAAATAGAAAAATAGCACGTTTTCAATGTTTTCTATGTAACTAGTATAGTTTCGTATAATATAGTTGCTTTCATGGGCATATAAACATGGTGTACCAGTTATAAACGATTTAGTAGTAGAATCCACATTAAGAGGATCAATAGTAGTGGATATAGTTAGGTCCAAGATTGGTTCTGTAGTTGGGGCATTTGGATGGTTTTCTATATCATTAGAATCATAGCTATCTACATACCTATAATAAAATTCTTGAATATTGCTAGAAGATGAAGTATTGTTATCTATATCATCTGGCGTTTTAAATGTATTATATGCATCTAATAGCTGGCCATCTATTTGCATAGGTTGAATATCCATAGTAGGCGATACCCAATTAGTGATATAGGATATGTTTCTGGTTAGTGATGATTCTTCTATCTTTTTATTCCAGGTTAAAATTGGGCCATTGTTTCTCGGTAGGGATGCTAGATTATACGGTGAGTGGTTATATCGGGTTATATATTTTTTTAATTGGGTTTTAAATACAGAGCCCATTATAGTTTCTATGCTTATACATAAAAGTCCAAATATAATACATTTCTTTTTAAGCTGTTTCATCTCTATCCTTAAAATTGAATAGGCATAAATTCTTATATAGTTAGTGATATTTTGTAGCTTATAGATGGCCTAGAAAGAAATAATCTATCTGTTCAAAAAGAATAATACTTCTATTTAGAATCATTTGGATCTCTATATTAAATAAAATTCATTAGTTACTCTATTTTCTGTATATAGAGCATTATTTAAGAAATAAGTAGTGCACATCGCATATTAAACACATGATATATAAATAATAAGTATTTTCTTCAATTTTAATTCTATTCTCTATTTCTCTATTTTTTTTGAATCCCTATTTTCTAATTATTTTCACCTATAGAAAAATAGAACTTATTGAAATTTTAGTTTAATACTGTTTATTTCTTATATGTGCTTAAACCATAAATTATTAAATATTTGCTCTGTTAATTACCTCTCCACCTATTCTCTCTATATAACCTGAAAAACATTCCTATTTTACTTAACTTAATATATTGGCTCCTTTAATGCATACTGTTCATATTAAAACTCTCCATTAGTACCATAGTATTCTTTATTTCTCTAAGTTCTCTTGCTTTTTCTATTTTTTTATTTCTCTTCTTTCTTTATACTTTTATTTCTGCTTCTAGTGTATTGAATATGTAATAGTTTATGTAAAGGCGAATAATTTTATATTTCATGTAATATAAGCATGATTTATTAAAAATAAAATATTATTTATGCCTTACATCATATAAATTTAGGTAGAATAAGATAAAATGCGTTCTTACAATAAATAAAGATTATAGATCAATTAAGTAGTTCAGTACATTATACATTTTTAATTCGCATCTAAACAAATATATTATAACTAGTTTATTTTGCTAAAGATCCTCAGGTACATTATACGAATTTTAATTTTAGAATATTGCTTTGTAGTTTATTTTTATGTTTCTAGTTACATATAGGCTTCTGTTCTGTATATTTCAGAATATTTCTATATTCTACAAAAATAAATATGTACATAAAAAATTAAATGTATTTTCTCTTTGATATACTTGAACTGTAAATAGGATATATTCTGAAAAAAGTTAAAAGTCTAACATTTATTGTAATATATGGAGCATTTAAGAGACCATCTTAGCTGAATACTTAATAAAGAAATAAAGTAACTGGAATCATAGAAATGCCACCCATGTTGCCAAACATTAGTTTATTAAGAATACAACAAATAGTTATGTTACAAATTTTATATTTGGCATCAAATTAACTAATAGAAAGACCATTGAATTATACATCACTTCACATATTATAGGCTATAAAAATATAAAAAGAGTTTTCTAACCACATAAAAAATATTCTATATAACCCGAAAATTTAGAAACAACAAGCAGTATTAATCTCAGTGCATATTCACCTAAAATCTATTTGACAGAATGCATTATAAAAGACAAAACATTATACCATGCACTATAACCTATAGCCGTATAATAATAACTAACCCGAAATATTTCAATGGAAATGGCAAGTATATTTGAAAAAAACAAATGATTTAAGCTAAAAGGAAAGAGATGTGATTTTATACAAACCCCCGCTAGAAAACGGTGGTATAGGCGCTCTAGAGAAGAATTCTAACTAGTAAGTAATCATAAAAAGTTAATTAAATCATATATGAAAATTTTTAATATTAAGAGAATGCAAGAAAGCTCAAACTGCAATACATATGTGTTGACCACTCATGAAATATCACAAATCACTGCCCCAAAGGCAAAAAAACAAGAACAAGCCCCATGGAACACTGTGTCTAGGTCAATTGGCTGGTTTTTCTTTAGGCACATGCCATATATTCTACTTCTTACAATGGGGTTCTTTCTTGTTGCAATAAACATGTACAATCTTCTACAGAATCCAAATAGAAATTATATCCATAATGATGAGCATATTAGATTGTTTAAGAAAGCTATAATGGTAGCTCTAGGAATATGCTCTAAATACTATGCAACCACATTATTAATGACTCTGAAAACCAGAATCACCCAGCTTAATACGTATAAGAAAATGATTTTTGTTTTTATTGCAAGGATATTTTTATTTTTAGTCTTTAGTGCGCCACTGTGCTATCTTCTGTTTCTTTTTACAAAGGCGCATAAAACAGAGCAAATCGAGGCGTACATATTCACTGCACATATTGTTGTATTTTATACTATTATTGCAAAAATAATTTCAAAATCAGAATATGTTTATAAAAAACTCACTGCTCCTACAAGTATAGCAACCTCACACAAGAAATACATAGAAAAGCCTGGTAGTAACAGGGGATTCCTTTTTTATGTAACTATATGCGGCCTGTTGTTGCTAATTTCCGCCATAGTGCTTTTGCTACCATGCATAGATATTGCATTACACAGAATAACGCCAAAACCGATTGTTTTAATATCAAAGAAGAGTATATATCAAGAATGGATTGATTATGCTGTATCTTTTGTTAAATAAGATTGTAGATCTGCCATGGCTTTGTAATTTCAATGCTTGAGGCAGCTTACTAATAATGGATGAATATAGAAATCTTCATTAGTATACAGAGAAAGCATGAAACATAGAAGTATTAGAGGCTGAATTCTGCATAATAGATGAAATAATTCATGAATAAATTATTCAGAATTGTTGTAATAGATCACATAGAAACATTATAAAGAGAGATTCATACATAGATTAAAAAGTTGAAAATATTTCAATAATGTGCAGTGTTATTTATACACTATAGGGAGTCATGATCTACATGAAACACCAAAAGAAGCCAGCAGAAGATAGAATAATTCTAAAGTCTGAGTTATATAGTACTTTAAAAATGTTTTATATGACTGAATGAATCGAGTATACGAGAATAAATTCACAGGCCAACTAGAAAATATCCGTGAAACATTTATAATCAAGATGTATGCGCTAGCGCATACACAAGATAACTGATAAAATGTATACCAATCACAATAAAGGAGGTTTTTATCATGTTTTCTATATATCTAATCTCATATCCATCCCAATAGATCTTTTTAAATGAGCAAACAGAATATTCCATCTTTACATTTCTTTTATATGGTTAATCAGAGAATATAACCTAAAATAATTCTAGAGTTATCTTTTCTTTAATGTAATAAATATTCTTTATGGGCATCTTTAATGATTCTAGTGTAAATATAGCAATTATTAATTAATTACTAGTATAATTGAAAGAAAGTAAAATATAAGAAATGCTTGAAGATCTTTCATCTACCTGTTTAAGCGTGGCATTATATAAATTAGGCGCAGCACAGACGGCTCTTCTTACAGTGAACATTTTGGCAGGAAGGATTCTTGTATGGATAGGACATAATCTATACTGTCTTAATTAGAGAAGAGCTCCGTACATAAATAATAAAGAACAGCTTGAAACTTTATCCGCATATTAGTCACTTTATCTGAAATTGGCCAGTACCGCGTTTCTATTTTGCACTACGTAGCATCATATATTTAGATATTGCAATTCAAAAGAATTTCTACTATTTAAAGTGATATAGTTAGTATATATTAGATGATTAATCTTGTTATAACCTAATATATAATCGGTGATTGGTTTATAAAGCTATTTGGGAAAGTTTTCTGTGCTGAAAGATCTTCTATTGTTATTATTAGACTATTGATTATATATACTTCAATCTAATACTTTGTGTTCTATTGACAGTAAATGTAAGGCATAAATAATATTTTATTTTAATAAATCATGCTTATATTACAGTAAATATAAAATAAAACCATTTAATTTTCAGGCTATTTTAATTCTAGAATATAGAGAGACAGAAGGTCTCTTTTTATAAATTCTTTTGGAGAAAAACTAGCGGTTATTAAAATCCAGAAGATTTAAATTAAATAGTGTTAGTTAGAATATTTTAAAACTCCAGAAAATTAGAATAAATAAAGCAGTACTCCATTTATTTATGGAATTTGCTTATATGAACCAGTAGATCAACCACTCGGTGCGAATAGCCGCATTCGTTATCATACCAAGCAACTAGCTTCACAAACCGATCCGAAAGGAAAATAGATGCATCTGCATCAAAAGTGCTGCTTAAACTATTTCCAATAAAGTCACTACTTACAACTGCTTCTTCGGTATATCCAAGAATACCTTTCAAAGTTGTTTCACTTGCATTCTTTAGAGCCTGCTTTATTTGCTCTGGGGTTGCGCTGGTTTTCAACCGGGCAGTTAGATCTACCACACTCACATTAGCCACAGGCACTCTGAAAGACATCCCTGTTAATTTTCCTTTAAGTGCTGGGATGATCTTTCCTATTGCACTTGCTGCGCCTGTTGATGCAGGAATAATGTTCTGAAGGGCACCTCTGCCATCTCTGTACTCTTTCATTGACATTCCATCAACTATTCTTTGAGTAGCTGTTAAGGCATGCACTGTAGACATAAGGCCTTCTTCAATTCCAAAGGCCTCTTCAATTACCTTTACAACCGGGGCTAAACAGTTGGTTGTGCAGCTAGCATTGCTCACTACAGTTTCTCCATTGTATTCCTTCTCATTTATCCCCATAGCAAACATAGGTGCATCTGGGCTAGGCGCTGTGATTATAACACTCTTTACCCCTGGGCGCAGATGCTTTTGGCAGGCTTCTACTGTTTTAAACACACCAGATGAGTCTACCACATACTCTATTCCATATGTGTCCCATTCGATTTCAGATGGGTCTTTCTTGTTTGTTACCTGAATTGTCATATCAGAGGCATCTTCTTTTCGTACTATTAACGAGCTATCAGTATGCTCAATTGTAATATCTTTTAAGGTTCCGTGTGTTGAGTCCCGGAGGATAAGATATGCTAAATATTTTGCATCGATGAACGGGTCATTAATGCACCCTATTTCAATCCCCCTTTCTAAAGCTATTCGAATGACCATTTTTCCTATTCTTCCTGCCCCATTTATTCCGACTTTCATATTTATTTACTAATGTAAACAAATATATGGTTATTTTAAATTCTCTGAAGATTCTTTCTTCCGGAACAAGGCAGTCCCTTACCGTGCAATACAAACCAAGCGAGGAGATAAGAAAGTCTTTTATCCTTCCCCCGCTGCTGTATGTCTATGTGGAGATATTTCCAATATCTGAGATAAATGTTTTTTCTCGGGCAGAGCCACTGTACTTCATAGATGGATACCTTGGTGCACAAAATGGAAAGCCATACATTACTTCTTGTACATCCGACAAGTTTATATCTCCGCAGCATCAGTCCTATACCACAGTAGATCAAGAACTGCAGCCAGAACACATAGCACAGTGCGTCAACAATAAGATTGATTTACTTATACACAGTGCCATACGAAAGTCAGAAGCATCTAGATTTAATGTAAAAGACGCCATTTGTTTACGATTAGTGGTTTTTTTGATTAAAATAAATCGGCTGAAAGAGGCACATAGATGTATTAAGGAGAATATGCCCTCATCATATTCGCTCTTTAAAGTTATTCCGTATATAATATACGAAATGCTTCTTTTTGCCCTGCTTAATTCAGAGGATCCTGCGGTGATAGATGATATTGCATATATATCGACTGCACTTCGCAAGATGGAGGACAGTGATGAGGAGGACAGAGTTATAAATTCAATTTTGGTTGGGCTTAGTCTGTCAGCTGCAAAAAGAACGCCAAGTATTCTCAATATGTATTCACGCGTTCAGGTGTCGCCGCATAAATCCAGCATATTTTTTTATATGCTTTCTCTGTATATTGGCCCAGGATATAACACAAAGTATACTTTAATGGGACTTGCCATGGACAGAATTAGCTGTAACATGTGCCTGCCTAGCAAGATAGATAGTTCTCGAAAAACAATTCAGTCTATAATATCACTAGAAAGTGATTTAGTTACCGATAGAACTCCCTATGACCTTGTCTTGGATGAGTATATTCATGCTAAGGGATCAATCCCAGACCCAGAAATATGGATATCCAGCGGTATAGGGGAATATATGACGCAGAACAAGGAAACATTATCCTGCACAAAAACAAGGTCTGTGTATAGCATAGACCAAATACTTAAAGACAGAGAAATAGGAGCAGCTGACGATGAAAATTTATTCCCAATCACTGCAATCTATACAGAGGGAGAAGTGTTACTAGAGGTTAATAACCCACGTGTACAGGTAACTGGTCTGCTTCTTAATCGGCTGCCATCTAATACAACAGTTATATCTTGCAATTCTCTACTGGTTAAGCAAAAAGAAAAACAAATTATTCTGCCAATAAGCGCATGTAATGGAGTATACAGATTCTTTGTATCCGCATCATGTAAAATAGCAGAGGTGCATCTAAAGTACAAAGGGAGTGCCTATAGCAAAGTGCTCAATTTATCCATTGAAGTACTTGAAGTTCCTATAGATAAAAAAATCGTGGCGCACAGGCTGTGTGTTGTGCCAGGGCACGCACGTAAAGAAAGTCAGGAGAAAAAAGAAATAGAAGCGTATCTGCATAAGTTTATAAAGGCGCCATTTACAGTCATGTCATTTAATCCACTGAAGATACGTCTTCCTTTTGCGTATAATGAGAAAATGCTGTATACTGAGACAACACTTGATTGGGAGTATGTGGAAATAATAAAGATTAAAGAGGAGGAAGACACACTTAAGATAGAGTCTCTTCAAAAGGACATAACAATTCGCTACAACAATATAGATACTTCAATTAATGCGTTTAACACAGAAACCATACAAAAGAAGGCAGACAACAAGATTGCTTGGTCATTTAATGATAATAGCAAAAGTGGCGAATTTTTCCTTTAAAATACTCCAAATACTTTTAACATACTTTGCACTCTATATACTAATCGCCTGTTTTTCAAATAATTCAACTGAATAAAATAGAATAACTGTTTTGTTTTTATTATTATTCATTCGCTGTTTCGTTTTTTAGAATAACTCAGCATTAATAATAGAGTTTAGTATTTAACTAGTGCATTTTTATATGTGTAGCTATGCATTTCTATCATATAATTGTATATTACTTGCCAACATTTTTATACACACTCAGAAATAATACAAATTAATATTGTATAGGTACATTTATTTAACTGTGTTAACTATAATAAGAATCGCCATAACACAACAGAAGAGCATTAATAGGAAATAAAGTGCATTTGAGTACTATTTTCTAACCTAAATCCATGCATGAAAATATGAAAAAGCTGCATAATACTGCTATAAAAATACGTATAATGAGTATAATTTATGTTTATTGTGTCGTTTAGATCTCTTCTTCATTGGATTTAGAGACATTTTCTTCATCCTCTGCAGTATTCCATGCCTCAGTAAAAACAGTCACTAGGGGTGGATCTAAAACTTGTCCTTCGATCTTCTCCATATCAAGGTCCATTGTCTTAAAGTTTTCCTCGGTTACAAAAAGAATACCATCATGAACTCCTTCTGGCTTTATGTCCTCTTTCTTTGCTTCTTCTGCCTCCTCGGCCTCAATTGATACATCGTCCTCTGCTGCCTCTTGCTCTGCACTGGCCTCGTCTTGCTCCAAACTCTTTTCTTCTTCTTTTCCTGCAGCTTCCTGCTTTTCTTCTGGCTCTGCTTCTTGGCTTCTCTCTTCTGCCGCATCTGATGAGCACTCTATATCATCAATTTCAAATGCATCCTCCTGGTACTCCCGCGGAGTTTCAATAATCTGAATCCCTGGGTAGTCTATTTTCACAAAGTATCCCACTCTGACAAACTGCTGGCCCTCTGCCGTATAGAATAGGAAGAGTATTGAAGCAAGCCCAAGCAAGTGCTCTCTTGGGATCTTTGAGAGATTTGGTATTTCAGTCTCCAGCTCGAACTCGACTACCCCTGCAGGTATGTTCTCCACTGTTTCACTGCATAATATCTGGTCATAGTCTGTGTTTGAAGAGCTAACAGAGTAAACCACCTCTATCTTTAGCACTGCATCTGGCTTTGTTGAGGAAAGACATATAGTCGGACACATTTTCTTCTTAAGTATATCCGTTGGCGTATTCCCATTTGCATAGAAGTCTATATAGTTTACTTCAATCATTGAAACATAAAATTATTTAAAATAAAATATATAGAGCCTCCTCCTGCCCTGCATTTAGCTCTTCTGTTTTTACTGCAGAATAGAACAAATGCTTTAACTTTTCTAGAATAATCAGCTGGAAATATAATTTATTTCTGATAGTAAATCTAGAAGATTGATGCTTAACCAAAGAGGTCCATGTCTCCTGAGCTCTCTTCTTCGCTTTCTTCCTCTACTACCTTAGTCTCTGCTGCTGCTGCAGATGATGCTCCTGCTGCTGCTACTGGTGCTGCGGACTGGAGCATAGATGCTCCCTGTGCAATAAGTTCATCAGAGTTCTTTCCCTCGAATGACTTAAGAAGTGCCTGTATCTTTGCTGCATCTGCGTTTCCTCCTGCAATTTCAATGACTTTTGCTATTTCACTTGCTTCTGGCTTCTTTGCGTTGGCGAGTTCTACTAATCTGTATGCTAATAAACAATCCATAATAACAGGGGGACAAATAAAAATAATTTTTACCACTTTAGCACATAACGAACACGCGGCAATTCTGCAAAAAGCATGCAAAGTGTCTTAAAATATATACTTATTGCGATTCCATGCCCGTTAATACACCATACTGCAGTGCACTGGTCTAAAATAATTTGTATTCTTGGTCTTATAGAATTATAACAGTACTAAATAGTAAAAATATGTAAATCATAGAAATAGCAGAATATAGCATTTTATTACTGCAAAGATACAGTGCTCACGGCAAAAAAACTTTAATAATTATTTATATAAAAGTGCATATATCATGCATCTATTTTATTCTTAGATTATATATCATGTTAACCAAAAGCTCTTTATGCACCAAAGAGCTATGTTGAGCCAGCAGCCCTCCAACTAGAAGATCTATCTCTTGCTCTGTCATGTTCTTGATTACATCCTTGTACTCAATAGATATGTTGTTTAGATGGGTAATAGTTGGTGCTGTTGCCTTTATAAAGAATTCACAAAATTGCACTTTGTCTTCTATTTCTACATACTTAGTTGATGGTTTTTTAGAAATACTGCTTGGCGTGGGCATTGGGTGCTGTGCACTTGCTGGCGTGGCATAAGTTTCACTATGTGATATGTTTATGATATCTCTTACTGCTGCACGCACCGCATCATCTGGAGTTGACTCCCTTCCTTGGATACACCTATCAAATACTTCTATTTTAGGAACCTGCCCATTAAGTATTTCATACAACAATATGGCATTCTGTAAATTTAATGTATATAGAAGGCACACTCCCATTCTTCTATCCAGGCCTAGCCGCACGTACAGATGTGGTACAATGTCCTGCAGCTTCTCCCAAATCTCATCTTTCAGATTATATGCTGTTAGCAATAGCTGAATAAACGATCGAGTGTGCATTTTACTTCTCTTCATAACTCTAATCAGAATATTTGAGAAGTAGGGAATATCTTTCTTTGCATGTAATATACTTAAAAGAACTCCTCCAATAATGTCATTAAAGGACACCGATTCTAGATCAATTAAGGAGTTCAGCTCGCAAACGGTATAATATACATTTCCACTGTATGCTGAAATGATTTTGTAGGAGGTAAATGTGTCCCGAATAGACTGTATTATATTTCTACTTCTTAAATCTGATAGTATCGCATGCACTTTTCTTACCTCTTCAAAATTCTCTGGTAGAGTTATCTGTAGGTCTAAATTGAAGTCACTACAGACCTCCTCTTCCGATGGCTCTGTAATTAAAGCGAGAAGTATGTTTAGATTCTCTTCATTATTCAGCGCATCTTTAAGGATCCTTTTAATAAGTGCAGTATTCCATCGCCTTTCTAGGTAAAGACATGCGTTAGTTAGTAGAAAATAGTCCTTGGATGCGTACTTTAGTATATCTATCTCTAATTCTATGATTTTGTCCTTTGTGTATTTTCCTTCTAACTCTTCACAAATATGGTTTGCAAATGAGTGCTTCTGCGGCATGTTAGTAACTAAAACGATTATTTCCTGCCTTCTTTCTTCAAACTCCTCAAGAAACTTTTCAACGTATTCACCAAGAACCGGCTCATGGAGACTAAGAATCGTCTCGTTCATTATAAAAAAAAATTGACGCGTATTTATGCCTGCTTGAATTATAATTTCTAGAATGCACGGGAATAGCTGTCTCTATTAATATTAGAATGAAAACTTTTTTGTTTATGAAAAGACTTGCACTTAACAATCACAATGAAATAGATATTCTTGGACTGGGAACATATGAAACTAAGTGTGAAGAGGCAGACCTAGCAATAAGCACTGCAATGAAGGAGGGCTACCGGCTATACGACACTGCACAAGTATACAAGAATGAAAAGCAGGTAAGCGAGGCAATTACAAAGACGGGCATTTCCAGGCAGGATGTTTTTATAACCACCAAAGTAAGCACATCAAATCAGGGATATGCAGAAGCAATGGCATCTGTTCGGGAGAGTTTGAAGACCATGGGGCAGGAGTATGTTGACCTTGTTCTGATCCACTGGCCAGGCGTAAAAGGAGTAGACCTTCAGAGCCCAAAGAACAAAGAACTTCGGCATGGATCGTACAGAGCGCTTCTTGAGCTGCAGGAAGAGGGTGTAGTACGGAATATAGGTGTAAGTAACTTTATGACCACACACCTACGAGACTTATTTGAGGAGTTTGAGAAGAAGCCTCAGGTAAACCAGATAGAGCTTTCTCCATTGTGCTATCCAAAGGATGTGGTTGAGTACTGTCAGACCAATGGAGTGGTAGTCCAGTCTTACTCTACACTAGGAAGAGGGCTTCTTCTTTCTGAAGAATATCTGCAGAAGTATCCACAGCTAAAAAAAATGAAAGAAAAGGGCTCTCTTGCAAATCAGATACTTAAATGGTCTATGGATAAAAACTGCTGTGTAATTCCCAAGAGCGTGCATCCAGATCGAATCATAGAGAACTTCAAAGCGCTTTCTCAGACATTAGATCCAGAAGATGATGAGTTTCTTAGCAACTTCCCGGTAGAAAATAGAACCTGCTGGGATCCTTATACTATAGCATAAATATAAAATCTGCTAAATATATAATGTTCTTTAGAATTGCTCAGTTTTTTCATCTTATTTCGTTTTTCTGAATAAATTCTATCACCTAATTATTTCTTTCTACTTATATTCTATTATTATACTGTAAAATAAACAAATATGTATTTTTTCTTATTATGTGTGAAGAGATTTTAAATATTCATTTAGTTAAATAAAAAAAGAAAACTGAAATATTTATTACAAAGAATAAATAAGCTTAGTTTAATGCATTTTTCCTTACTAAAACAATAGACTAAAACACAGTGCATAATTTTGAAGATGCTACAGAGAAATTATATGATATTATATGAAAGAACATCATGAATATCAGATACTGCCTGCCAAATAGCCAATTTTCTATGAGTATTTATCAAAAAAATATATGCATAGCGATATAAAGGCAGGAGGCACACAGTTTAATAAAGATAAAGTAAGTAAAATTAATAATAAAATAAATACATTAACTGCCCAGTTATAGATAGAAAACAAAAGATTATAAGATAGTGATGTCAAATAATATAATACTTAAGTCTATTTATTATACGTGTAGAACAGAGCCATTTACTCTTTATAATACTATACGCCACTGCTATTTAGGTACACGGAGTATTTATAGCACTAAGTGCAAAAAACACTACACACTAAGCTACTAGATTTAAAGTATTCTGTTGCCAAATAACCCGAAATTCAGAAATAGCAGATATTCACTGTACTATTAATATAAGAACATTTCATTATATAATATTTGGCTTAATTCTATTTGAATTAGTAGTTGCATCTTCCCAGTTCTCGCACTTATCATCAGTTTTTTGTTTTTTGGGTATTTTAGCCACAGGTGCAGACTCTGCTTCAGGCTCTTCTTTTATGTAATTTGCAGAATATTCCCCCAATCGACTGAGAATTCTGTTGCACTCCTCAATTGATGATTCTGGCCGCCTTTTATTTTTTACTCTTTTCTCCTTGACAAACATGTTTGAGAGTGCAGAGAAAGATCCACCGCTTTGCTTATTAACTTGGTCAATAAGAGAGGCAAAGCAGTCCTTTGGCAAAGCAGATTTTGCTGTTGCATTTTCTTTTTCTGCCTCTTTTGCGTTTAGGGTTGCTGTTTTCTGCTCTTCATTGTGTGAGCAGTCACTCTCCAGATCAGACATCTCAATACCGCTGCTTAAGTCAGAATCTTCATCGCGTTCCTCACGAAGACCTTCGGCGAGTGTAAAAAAGTCATCTTCTAAGTCATTCCCGTGTATTTTTCTGTTTAGATTAGCAAGTATTTCTCTTTCTTCTTCTGTTGAGGGGACAAATGTTCTCTCCTTGGAGAAAACCATTCCCGAATACTTTTTTGACATAAAAATTTGACAGAGGCAGTTGCTAGAAATAATGAACTATCACCAACTACTATTTTCTATATAAAGTGTAGTAATTTAAATCAAGGCTATTCTACTCATATATTCAAGAAATTACCATGTGAACACGCATATAAATCCAACTAGTATTAAACATTTATTTAAATCGCTTTTTAGCAGAAGAATCCTTGTACACTCTAGCTATGCACATATGCAGTGTATTTGCCCATCTAAGCTATTTAGGGAGAACTTTCTATATAGAAAAAAGAACTTTTTCTTTAAGAACTCGTAGCCCCACAGACCGCCATTCTTTGTCTGTAAGCCACAGATCCTTAGATGGCTCAATGTTAGCAAGCGCAAATACACCATTCCATGCAGTGTGCGCCTTTTTCTTATCTTCAACATAAAGAACGGTTGATGTGGTGGATTCATCAATTATGGGAGGCACTATTTTTGCAGTAAGTTCTGGAGTGGCCTGGCTATCTGCTGGCACTGCTTCAGCGCCTTCGCTTTCATGCGCCTCATCGTCAGCTGTTGCCTCTGGAATAGATTTATTCGTTATGAAAACAACAGTTGATGTAATTTTTGTACTCCGCTCAGGTAGTGTAAGCTTTCTTAGCATGTCTTTTCCTACAATATCTAGATCTGTGCGCGCGGGCTCTTCCACTACGGGCACATCTTCCTTTGGCGCACATTTATGGAGAAGCGTGTCGCTGTGCTTCTGATCAGCATATATATCTATCATATGTTTATTAAGAAAATGCATGCTAAACTCAGATATTTCAAAGGGCGCGTTGCACATAAAACATACCATTTCCAGCGTGTTTTTTACTGGTTCTTCTTTTCGCAGAAACTCTTCAACCACATCGCTTCCATATAATGTAGTGCTGCCTGGCCGATCTGCAGTGAAGGTGTCAAACACACAGTTATCTTCAACAAGAGTAACAGTTTTATCCATTTCGCTGTATACAACTGAGTTAGACAGGCCCAGACCAAAGCACACACTAAGGGTCAGCGGAAGAAGAAGAATACCTTTGAACCCAGAGTGATTTAGCACAGAATCAACCATGTTCATAATACTGACTCGATTCAGCCCATCGGGGTAGACAAGCCCTATAAAGATATCACTTGCTTTTATGTCCTCTGTTCCAGGTAAAGAATATTCTATCTCTTTGATTGTTTTAAACAGGTTGGAAAGAGTAACTTTTTTTGTATGTAGATTGTGCTTATTCTCTCCTATTAAGCATTCCATCTCTATTGAGTTGCTGTTGTGCTTATAAGTGTAGTCTCCTGTATTGCTTTCATATTTGGATATAACCACAATATATGTCTTGTCTGTCTCTTTTCTGTACAAAGAGTATCTATGCTTACTATCAACACAGTATGAGTTGTCATTTTTCATAAAGTAACTGTATATGTTCTTATTTGCTGTCTGAATTCCCTCGATTGGGTGTACAGAAGAAAAAGAAGGATTATGCTCCATGCGCCATACAAAAAAAATAATTATAAATACGGATTCATGATCTGATTACTTCTCTTTGTAAGCGATAGAAAGACAAATTATCTATTATTTACGCCGCAAGCAATCCACAGGCAGCAGTTTTCTGCTGCAGCAAACTAGTAGATTAAGCATAAATGGGAAAGAGCACAAAAATATTTTGCATGGACTACGCACAGTGCCGAAGCATACTAGATGAGGACAGCGACGAAGGCATGCACCCAAACATAGACGAGCGTACTTTTAAGAAGTGGAAAAGAGAAAAGAAGGATCTAGTGAAGGCCCAGCTAAGGGCCCGGCTAGAGGAGCTGATGGGTGCATCAGATGAGACAGAAGAAGAATCGAAAAAAGAGATAGACACAATAAACCGCCTGCTAAAGGAGGAAATAGTGGAAAAAGTGACGTATACTCAGGTGGCATCACCATCTCCTGTATTTGAAATTGCTGCAGTAGAAACAGATGTATCTGCGCTGTTCCATATAATAGAGGTCATCTGTGGAACAGGCTGTGTTATAGAGTACATAGAAGTTCTCACAGAAACAATAAAGACCTGCTCTGCTGATGAGATAGAGGACTATCTCCTTCTTTGTATAAAGCACAATATACAGGAGAAGTATTTTGAGGCTGCAAAGAGAATTTCACAGTGTGTGATAGCTCTGGAGTACATTAAGCTAGAAAGCGGAAGGCTCAACCAGAATATTATTATGGGTATACAGAGAGAGGGAGCAGCGTACTATGAGAGAATTCTTAGCATGTATCGGACAAAAGAGTAAAAATAAAACAGGCTCTTTTGAAGAAGAATATTATTTAACAGAATAGAAAAGAAGCAAGTATATGCAGAGACAGTGTATGGCAGGCTGTATAGAGAAGAACATGCAGTGGGCCTGTGATATTTAGTCTGTAGAGGTCCTATGGTGTAGCGGTAGCACCCGGGACTTTGAATCCCGTAACCCGAGTTCGATTCTCGGTAGGACCACTGCTTTTTGCTAGTGCTAGTAAACAAGCACTTGTCTAATCGTAGCGCAGAAAATGCCTTTGAGAAGCACTTCCTGCCGGGCCGTGATTGTTCTTTGCGGGGTGGCCATGACCACTATCTCTGTTATCCGATTGAGTGTGCATCTTATGTCAATGCCTATTGAGAGAGACTTCTTTAGGTGTACATACAGCTTTCCTGCGCTATGGTGCAGGTGTGCAGGAGAAAACTCCTCAATAAATATTAGCTCTAGAATATGCATGTAGTACTTGCTAAGAGCCGGCTTGGCTATTTTTTGGACTTCTACATTATTGAATATAAAGAACTTTACACGGCGCATGTCATGATGCAGCTGAAAAAGCAGCTTTACGCGCAGTCTAGTCAGGTGCTGATGCATTCTTTCTTCTAGCATGGCATACTCCATTATTTCGTATTTCATTTGTCCACTGTATCGGGACAGTGCCTCATATGTTTTAATTGGATACCTATTTATGTGTATGTCATATAGCGATCTATACGGCATGCTTTTTTGGATGAATGTTTTAGCCTCTGCCGTTAGAAACAGCGTGTAAAGAATGTGAATCTTCCACTGCTCAAGGAGTTTCCACTGGTCAATTGCAAATAGATATTCAGAAAGGATTCCCATGCAAGTGCCTGCTGCTCCTCTATTTAAAGAACCGAGATTATTTAATTGCCCATCACATACATCTATTTCGTGCTATTATATAAGAAAATTCAACAGTTTAGCTAGAATCAAGTGATCTTAAAAATAAACTAGATAGTGTATTTCCAGCTATCTAATTCAGACGCAATCATTGCAGATCTACATAGGATTAATTCAGTTATATATGACTAACTAATACGAATAAATTAGTGTAGTACTTGTTAGTCTATGTCTTTAAGACTTGTCTGGTTTTATTTGTTATCCGCATTGATTCTTTCTTATATGGGAGCAGAGCGTTTGCATTGAATGGTTCTTATATGCAGAGGTGCAAGGCAAACATTTTATTTATCTGCTGAATATTCGCTAGATAAGAGAAGTCTGCATATAAGTAATTTGTAATTTATTTTTTATTATGGACCCAAACAAACAGGATGCCCTTCTAAAGTACCAGAAAGTTATTGCAGAACATGCGCAGGTAATGGAGACGATGCGTAATATAAACGAGTCAATGAAGAACCAAACAGTTGAATTTGAAAAGACGGAAAAGGATATCAATGCACTGCAGAGTATTGGGCAGATGGTGGGAGAGGTGCTGAAGCAGCTTGACGAGGAGAGGTTTATAGTTAAAACATCGCAGGGCCCACGGTATATTGTAGGGGCGAGGAAAAGCATACCTAGAGAGCTTTTAGTTCTTGGTGCGCGTGTGGCTCTAGACATAACCACGCTCACCATAATGAGACATTTACCAAGAGAGGTGGATCCAACTGTCCACGCCATGTCAATTGAGAAGCCTGGGGATATTTCGTTTGACAGCATTGGTGGTCTGGCAGAGCAGGTGAGAGAAATCCGGGAAGTAATTGAGCTGCCTATAAAGAACCCTGAGATATTTAGCCGTGTGGGTGTGTCTGCGCCAAAGGGTGTGCTCTTGTATGGGCCGCCAGGAACAGGAAAGACTCTTTTAGCAAGGGCAGTGGCAGCAACACTAGACTCAAACTTCTTGAAGGTGGTAAGTTCTGCTATTATTGAGAAGTACATTGGAGAAAGCAGTAGAATGATTAGAGAGATGTTTACGTATGCGAAAGAAAACCAGCCATGTGTTATATTCTTGGATGAGATTGATGCGATTGGAGGAAAGAGGTCGTCTGAAAGCACGTCCTCTGACAGGGAGGTGCAGCGTACGCTTATGGAGTTGCTGAACCAAATGGACGGGTTTGAAGAGCTGGGAAGAGTTAAAGTCATTATGGCAACAAACAGACCAGATATTTTGGATCCTGCACTTTTGCGACCAGGCCGGCTTGACAGAAAGATTGAAATACCTCTTCCTACAAGCCAGGGTCGTCTAGAGATACTAAAGATACACTCGCAGAAGATGGAGAAAAAGGGGGATATAGACTACAACACAATTGTCAAGATGTCCCATGGGTTCAACGGGGCTGATATAAGAAACATCTGCAGTGAGGCCGGTATGCTTGCAATTAGAGATGACCGAGACTTTATTGTCCAGGAGGATCTTACACGGAGTGTTCGTAAAATAGCCGAGCAGAAGAAGCTAGAGGGGCGCATGGACTACAAGAAGGTATAAGATATAAACTAAATATGTTGTAATGTTTTTATTTAGACTGGATAATAATTCTTCCAGTGTCTTTTTTTGTTTTTAGTGGTTTTATTGTATGTGTGTGGCGTATAAACCTGGTATTTAATTTCGAAAATAAAAGTCTTCATTTTAAGAATATGTGACAGCTTTCTGGTTTATTTTTATTTAAATATGCTAAATGAAAGAGTTTAAATGTAAAAATATATATTAGAAACAATTTTAAATGCAACCTGGTAAAAAAGGCCACAAATATACTAAATTGTTTGAAACCACCTTGAAGGTTCAAAGGCAGAGGAAGGAGCACAGCAGAATATATTCTGAATACATGGTCTGTGTACTCTTTTATACTAATGTATAAACAAACCATATTTAATTAATTCACACAGCAACAATAGAAATATTAGTGTAATTTTTTCAGATTTCTAGCTATTTCTGCAATAAATTATTATAATGCATGCGCATGTAATTTAACGATGCACTCTAAAAAATTGCATACAGAGTAAATGCGCAGGTTTATATCTGTATAAAAATATAACCAATGAGCGAGTGCTTCTACCCGTCAAAGTATAATTTACTGGGCAGTGCACTTCTAGATATAATCGCAATGATTTTTCTGATTGGTGCATCCGCTGGAGTATATCCACCAATAGAAAAGAGCAGGATATAGTAAATAAGGCAAGGAGTAGATATTCCATAATGGCAGAAAAGAAAGAAGAAGTCATCCCCAACGAGGTATTGCAAAACACACTCAACAAACTGCAGATAGCAGACGCACCAAGCAATAATCAAATACTATATATTATAAAACGAGCAAATTTATCAAGCACAGTTGTGCTGGCAGCAATTTCTCTTTTATTTACTGCCAGAGAGAAGCTCTCAGCGTACATACAAAAGATAAGAAGCACACCCATATCAACAAAACACAGGGCACTCGCACTGGAGAGAGCCACTACACTATTCAACAATATGTACATCCTTTTCTCAGTGTGTTTGGTCATATCTTCAAAATACCTCATAGATAGATCTTACATTAACAGAACGTGGGCTAACATACTAATGATAAACAGACATATGCTAAATAGCTATGAAATGTGTCTTTTAGAGGCGCTTGACTACCAGGTAATACTAACAAAAGTTAAGCTAGACAGTCTTCTTAAGAAAGCAGAAGAGCCTGGACTTGCAAAAAAAGAGAAGAAAGAGAATCGATTTGTTAGAAATGTGAAGAGAATAATTACATGTCTTTTTAAGAATGTTGGATAGGCAGTCTGCGCATCATGAGATTAATAAATGAATATGTTTTCAGAGTAACTATGACTTCAAATCCTACTAAGGCCGAGTTAAAGCTTTTCATCATTAAACATGGGGTATAAAAATAAAAAAATATAAATGTCTAATGCATATTCAAGAAGTAAAGGAGAAAGACCCCAAACCAACAGTTCAGTTGAAAATATCAGACCAATCAAAAAAGACGTACTCGTTTGTAATGAAGAGGAAGACAAAACTAAGCAAGTTGTTTAAAGAGTACACAGACAGATCGCATCTTGACTCGCACAAGCTAAGATTCACGCACAATGGAATCACTGTAAGTGGAGAAGAGACAGCAGACTCACTTGGACTAAAGAATGACGATGTATTAGAAGTGTTTTCATCACAGGTTGGTGGATAGGCAAGAACAGACAGTACATTCTATTATAAGCGCATTAGACTGTATTACAGCAGGGAAAGAATTTACATAAGAAAATATTTCAAGCAGGATGGGCATTATGTAGGATTTGTACACATGTTAGTAATATTAAATTTCGAGGTTTTCTGGTTATATAAGTTTTATTATTTGTATGGGATGATAAACAAGTTTAATAATTTATAAAAATATAGAAATGGCTATTTTGTGTTATAGGAATACGTGATGGAGAGGGTTCAATAATTAAGTTGTATAATAATTAAAGTGTTTTTATAAAAAGAGCAAGCCAGTTAAATAACAAACTTGGTGTATATTAGTATAGATTGTTATAAAGATATTTTAGAATTTTAATCTATCGAATTATTTGGGTTATTTATTGTTCAGATATTATGCCTAGAAATAACTAAAAATAGAAAATAATCAAAAAACAAAAGCGGCAGTAATATAAGGATAGAATGGGAGTGTTGTGTGGAAAGTACAATATAATCAATAAAATAACGGTGTAATGAAGGATAATAGTAAAATTATTTATTATGTATTTCGGGGTATAGTATATTAGGTTATGTATACCAGGCCGATTAGAGTATATCTACAATATATTGGGCTAGACCTCTTCCAGCCTCCTGTCATTCTGCTTTCTTACAATGCACGACTTATCTATGCTGTAGACTGTTCCTGTGTCCGTAAGTGCTATGTACAAATTATCATCAACTGTTGCACACTTAGTAATGTATTTAGTCTCATCATCAATAGTAACTTCATATAAGTACTGTCCTATGCTGCTTATTTGGTCAATATTATTCTGCTCCATTTCTATTCCTATCATGGCATACTCTTCTTGTAATGCATCAAAGTTAATCTCTACTTTATATTCTATTTCATCACTGTCTTGCGATGTTTTTTGGGTGTTGATACTTGCCAGAGTCTCTTCTGTTGGGTGCAGTGCGCTTTCTATTAAAATGTCCCCTGTAAGTATTTCTAGCATAGGGTTATCAAAAATAAAAAGAGGATTTGATATAGATGGTTTGTCAAATGTAGTGGAGCGGTTCATGGCGAGTGAATAATTAAGGAATGCGTCATTTAACACCTCTGTTGTTTCTTCTGGCAGTAATAAATATCCCATGCGTATATGAAAATCAAAGAAAATAAAATAAATAATAGCTGAAGATTCGCGGAGGATGGCTAAAGACATAACAAAAACAAAAAAATGAAATTAAAAATAATAAAACCAATTATACTGCATTACATACTAAAGAACTTTAAACACACCGAGATGTATATTATAATGCTTTTTACTTAGTTTATATAAAGAACAGATTCTAGTATATTGCCAAATGGATTCATTTTTGGCATAAGATAATTAATTTACAGTTTATATGCACAGAAACGCATATTAAAACTCTCTTAAGAGTTATTCCGGGCGTACATTTCAGACAGTGAAAAAACTAATAAACAACTTAACAGAGATAAAACTTGAAATATAGTATGTTTAACTATATTCATTATACTGCATATATAGGCAGTTCGATGGATATTAGACAGAAGAGATTATATATAAAAGAGTATGTGGAGAGTAGTCTGAATTAAGTTATGGACGTACACATTGGCCCACCTTTCGATTTGACTATCCGGCTAGCACCAGCCATCTCAACTGTACAGAGTACAGGAACAATTTCTGGTCAGCTGGCACGTAAGGTTTCCCTTTGATTATTTCAATCTGTGCATGGCTACTCTCAGACCTTCCTAAAGATATTTCTACCTCTATCGAAAGCTTCCACCTACTACAAGGGATAAAATATTTTAAAGTAAAAATAAAAAGTCTATTTATTGTTAAGAATGTTAATTATACTAAAAGATACAATCCATGCAAGGTTCAAGTAGTCTACGCATATCGCGCAGTGTATAATTAGCTCAGATATATAGTGCAGGTACTTTATGCGGCGCTTTTTCTTGAATATCAAATAGTGTGCAACTGTCTGTAGGAGAGTTCCTGTGCAGAATAAGTACACTTGGGAGGACTTGCTCTCGACTGATCTCATTAGTATCATTGGGTAGTAGATAATACCCACTGCCAGATGGAGAATGTTCATTCTGCTTGTATAATTATAGGAGTATACAGAGGATTCAATAAGTCTTCTAAGAATGTGTATGCCCAGTAAGTGGGTGCTTTTACTGGTATATTTAAAGAAGTAGATCAGAATAAAGAAAATAGCCGCATTTAAATAGAAAAAAATAAAGCAGTCTTTGTCTATTGTGCTAATGGAAGGAACAGCCCTCCCTATGCCCCCGTTTTGTGTTAGCGGGTTTATAAGGAAAAAGACCCCCCAGGACACCCCTATAAGAGCTGTAAAGAATGCTTCATACAACATAAATGAAAAGTAAAATTATAAAACAAGTAAATATTTGTTGCCCCTGTCAATCATTTGAGTATATGCAGAGTATCCAATGCCAAGGTTTGTAATTGCACAGAATGCCGCTATATTTACACATTAATACCTTCTGATTAAAGCATAGAGAAATTTCAGGGTATACCTTAAAGTAGAAAATATCTAATTTATTCTTAAAAATAGGTTTATTAGTGTTTATATCACTATTATGCAGTCTGGCATGATGGCCCGGATTCTTCTCTGCGGGAATGAGACTCGTGGCTAGAGCTGTTCTGCTGGTTATTGTACCATTTGTTTATGTCGTGCTTTGATATAAAGCATGCTCTGTGTGTTGGTGAGTATGTGCTGGCTGTGTAGTTAAGTAGTTCGGTTCCCAGGTCCTTTATCTTCTGCACTGGTGGAAGTATAGGAACAATTCTTACAAAGAGAGATCCCTTGTTTCCTCTTCTCATGGGCATTCCTTCATTATCAATGCGCAGGTAGTCCTCTCCTATATCCTGTGCACTTGCAGTGGGATAGCCAACTGTGATTACTCTCTTATCAATGGTTGTTATCTCGATGGGTTTCTGCATAAGAATATCGCCGATTGGCACCTTTACCTCGGTATACAGATGCTCTGCAGTAAGTCGAGTAAAGTTGGGGTCTTCTTTTATAGAGACAACAACAATTAAATCTCCAGTAACTAGTCCTTCTGCCTCATCTCCCATTCCCTTGTATGAGAGCTTGTATTCATCTGTTACACCAGCTGGTATTGTTATTTCTATGTTTTCTACCTTCTTGGTGTATCCCTGTCCAGAGCAGGATGTACAGCTTGGCCCAGACTTGATTATTCCATGCCCTCTGCACGTGTTACATGTAACTTCTCTTTGCAGTCTGATTCCTCCCATGTTTGTAATTTCGGAGTATACACCATGCCCACGGCACTTAGTACACGTCTTTGTGCTCATGGAGCCAGTGGCCTTGCATGGCTTGCATATAATGTTTCTGGTTATCTTTCTGGTTAGCTTTATCTCGTTCATCACATCAGCAAGTGTTAAGTGCACTTTCTCGACCTTTGGGTTGTTTTTCTGCTGCCTTCTTTCTCCGCCAAACATTGAGCCCATTGACCCTCCGAAGAAGGATGAGAAGAAAGACTCGCCGTCCCCGAATCCTTCAAACCCACCTCCTTGCTGGTTAGGGTCTATTCCTTTATCATACATGGCCTTCTTTTCGGGCACAGAAAGAACTTCATACGCATTTGTTATTTCTGAAAACTTCGCATCCATTTCCTTCTTTAACTGCTCCCTCTCTTTATCCGTTTTGCACGCCTTAAGTGCGTTTGCCACTGTAAGACCATCTGAGTGATACTTCTTGGCGAGTGCTCTGTATGCAGACTTTATTTCCTTTTCAGATGCATTTGGGTCTACATTTAATAATTTATAATATCCTTTGACATCCATTACTCTATTAGTAAATTTTTTGCTATTATATATATGGAAAATTCCAGAACTATAAATATATTCTAGAATTAAAATATCAATTCAAAAAGAAAATGGATCCAGAAGAAATAACCATATGCGAAGAATTTAAAACATGGAGAAAGAACGTGCCATATCTCTATGATATGTTGCTATCCCATGCACTCACTTGGCCATCTCTTACTGTGCAGTGGTTTCCTGACGCAGTCAGAAATGAAGAGACAGACACCACAATGCAGCGACTGCTTCTTTCCACGCAGACATCTGGGCAGGAGGATGAGTACTTGCAGATAATGTCAGTTACTCTTCCGGACACGGTAGGGGATGAAGCAGTGCGCTCTTTAGATGATGGAGGGTACGGCCTTGGTGAGTCAAAGGTAAGAATAACTCAGAAGATACCGATGCAGCATGAAGTGAACAGGGCCAGGTACATGCCTACCAACAACAACCTAATTGCAGTGAAATACGACAACCCAGAGGTGCACATTTATGACTACACGAAGCATCCATCCTTTGGAAAAGAAGCAGTGCCAGACATAGTCTTCAGCGGGCATACAAAGGGAGGATTTGGTCTGGCGTGGAATCCTGTGGTTGAGGGTGAGCTCTGCAGTGCAGGGTACGATGGAGTGGTGTGTGTATATAATCTTAATGCAGGAACAGAGCCCGTTAATAAGATAGAAGAGAGCGAAGAGATAAATGACATTGCAATTTCAAATGATGGGAGCATACTTGCACTAGGGATGGACAAGACTGGCACACGCCTGGTAGATAAAAGAACAGGAGAGAAAAAGCTTCTTGCCACGGGAGAGACACTTAGTGTGCAGTTCTCCCCAGAGAATACATCATGGCTTGCCACGGGTACTAAGGAGGGAGCACTTACTATATGGGACATAAGGAATGATGCAGCCCCCATATACACACTTCTAGGGCACGAGGGAGATGTCACGCAAGTTGAGTGGTCACCCCACTATGAGAATGTGCTGGCTTCGTGCGGATCAGATAGAAGAGTGCGACTGTGGGACCTGTCTAAGGTAGGCCAGGAGCAGTCAGAGGAAGACAAAGAAGACGGCCCTCCAGAGCTGCTTTTCATTCACGGTGGTCATACAGATGCCGTGTGCGATATCTCATGGAATCCACACGAGCCCTGGGAGATTGCTAGTGTGGCGAATGACAATATTCTCCAGGTATGGCAGGTATCTTCTTTAATTGCAGGTGATAATGAAGCAGAGGAGAGCGATCACCAGTAAATCTATTAAATACCCAAATATCTTAAAATTCAACTGTTTATGTTTTTTTTGTATGCTATATTCCATGATCACTAGCAAAATATCTATAACTCTTTGTACTATAAAATATTTTTTGACATATTTTCAGCAAATATCTAGAAGTGTCTCTGCATGCTTTATATCTTAGTGAAACAGAGAATCAATTAAATATTTCATATGTCATAATTATAAGACACATTGTTATTTCACATAGAATAAAGAGCATAATGAATTTTGGGTTGGGTGTAGTTTAGAAGGTGCTTTATATTGAATAGACCGAATATAGAAAGGTAATTGTATGAGTATATTTATTTGTTTTTTATAATTTCCTAATCAAAGGATTCCTCTATTTATTTACTATCCTTCTGGATATATTTATTTTTACATATATAAATACATTTTAAATAGTAAACAATATGGGCCTTACATTTAACTGGATAGTATTACAATCGTTCCTAGCAGAGGGACTATGCACTGCGCTGTTTGCCTTTGCAGTGTACTCTGTAGTCACTGGTGTGAATATCACGCCGTGCGCAGATGGAGTAGCAAATATTGCTGTTACACTAACAATTGCACTAACCAGTGTTGCAATTATTTATGCATTTATGGACATAACCATAGCACACTTTAATCCAGCAATTACTCTTGCTGCGATAGTTACAGGAAAGCTGCCTATTTTCATGGGGCTCGGGTATATAATTATGCAGGCGTGCGGTGCCATGCTTGGATCAGCAGTAATGCTACTTACAAAGCCTGGGTCATCATCTGATCTGCTTGGATACACTCGGTCAACTCTAGCCCCAAATGCCAGCATAGGAAATGCAATTTTAACAGAGATAGTTCTTACAGGTATACTTACGTATGTTGCATTCTCTGTGGCCATCAATGTGTTCAATCCTCCCACACAGGTAAAGATTGAGGTGCCAGATGAGATTGAGGACAATGATAAGTTGCGTGTAGTCACCTCACAGGCACCAAACAGATCAGCATTTGCTCCCATCGCAATTGGGTTTACTCTGGGGTTCTTGTCTCTTCTGGGCATTGGCTCTAGTGGTGGTGTGTTCAACCCAGCAATCACTCTGCCAGGTACACTGTTCTCTGGTGTGTGGAGAGATGTATGGGTGTACTGGGTCGGACAATTCGTTGGTGGCATAGGAGGTGCTCTTCTGCACGTATGGATATTCGCTAAGACCGTATAATAAATATAGTATTTACTGCATAAATCATTATTACCCTCCTTCCTTTCAACGCACAAACAAGTGCTTAACTCGCATCGATGCAAGAGAAACACAACTCACACTGCGCAGAAGAATGCTTGAAATATCTGTATATATTTCTATACAGTATGCATCTGTCTATTACGAGCCAATAGGCTCCTATTACCATTGTAAATGCGCATACTCCGAAATACAAGTAAGAAATCACAAATAATATAGAAAGTTCTAATATTTACAACAGATGCGTTGTTATGTGTTCTAGCAGCAGATTCACAGATTAATTCATAGTAAAATATATTTTGTGCTATGCATATGCAACACTCTGGGGTTTCTATTAAAATAATATTTCTGTAATCATTTGTTTTCTTATTTCTAGAATTTAACCATTAATATTTCATATAGATATGAAATTTGTATTATATCCAGGTGTTTTATCTATCTTTATATACAGTTTCTGTCTGTTTATGGGAGTGCTGATACAATCAGGTAATTTTGTTAGACAATTTTTCTATTCTATCCTTATATAATATATCCATAAGTAATGAACTGTATATTAAACTGCCCTCTAGCAATTGGTTCTCTGTCTGCTCTAACCAGAGCTGCTCTTTAAAATGCCTAATTATAACTTGGAATTTTAAATTATTTGGATATAAAAGTTGCAAATCTTAAAAAGACCAATGCAATGCATTTATAAGCGAAGAGGTATACAAGAGCCTATCACAATGGGCGCCCTAAAAAGAACAGGAAGTGCGTATACGCTGTTCTCTAGTGCAGGCATTCCCATGGATAGAGTGATGCAAACAGCCCAGACTGAGTTTGAAGGGTCAATGTATCTTGTTTCCACCGACGTGACAAAGGAAATAAAAGAGACTACACTTCGAGCACAGGAAGCTCCAGCTATTCCCAGGGCTGTGAATCGAAAAGTACAGGTACCTCCGCCGCCAGCAGGCTCTCTAATATTTACGAATCGGGCGTATATTGAGCCATCACACCTGCGATTCTTCAAAGATTATCAGATAGAAGGCGTGCAGTTTATGTTTGAGCGGCTTAGGTCTGCAAATGGTGCTCTTTTAGCCGATGAAATGGGACTGGGAAAGACTTTTCAGGCAGTTGCCATTGCTAGAATATTCTGCAGGGCCGGCGGGCTTGTCTTGGTTGTTTCTCCATGTTCGCTTGTTGGCGTATGGGAGAAGGAAATAAAAAAATGGGCAGGCTCTCTTCGAGTGTTCAATGGGGCAATAAAGCATCCGAACAAGTACACTGGGTTTGAGAATGTTCTTCTGGTGAGCTATGAGAAGCTTGCTACGCTTGACACAGATAAGTACAAATTTCAGTTAGTAATCTGCGATGAGGCCCACCGACTAAGAACCAGTACATCGCAGGCTCTACAAGCGCTGAAGAAGATGGGAAGCAAGAAGCTTTTACTAACAGGGACCCCCTTTCAGAACACACTGCAAGAGTATAAAACCCTTCTGGCACTAGTAGATGGGAGAGCAGAGCATGCAAAGGGAATAAAAGAACTGTCAAATATAGCAAATGATGCAGTCCTTAGAAGAAAAATCGAAAGAACAAGTCTTAAACTGCCGCAGAAAGATGAAATTATTTGGATCATAAAGAACAAAGAATATGCGGCATACAAATCGTTTTATACTAGCATTGCATCAAAGGCAGGAATTCAAGATATTCAAAGACTAAGAATTAAAACATGCACCTCGCCAAGCAAATGGAATGTTTTTCTTACGCTTGCTAAGAGTATACTTAAAGAAAGGCAGTCACTTGTCATTATTTCCAGATATATTGAAGTTATTAAGAAGGCAGAAAATTCTATTAAATCACTAGCAGCGAATAGAGAAGTGCCAATTACGCCAAGGGATGTATCCTCATTCCATGGAGAGATGAAGATTACGCAGAGGGAGGAAGCACTCTCTTCTTTCCAAGCAAGCGGGCAGAAGGTAATTATTCTTTCAGCAAAGTGTGGAGCAGAAGGTCTTACGCTAGTTAAGTCGACTCGTATGATAATAATTGATTCGGATTGGAATCCAGCGAATGACCTGCAAGCTATGGCGCGTATTTGGAGGCTTGGGCAGACAAAGCCTGTGATAATTCATAGACTGTTTCTTATGGGAACCATTGAGGAGTATATTTTATTAGTTCAAATGAAGAAAATAGATCTACAGAAGAAGTTAGAAGGAGTCCTTCCTGCAGAAGAGATAGAGCAGCGGCTGTCGCAGTGTGAAGAAGAGCAGAGTATTCTAGAGCCTTTAGAGACATCTCTGGTTCATAAATGGCTTAAGTGTTCATGTACTGAAGACTATCCCTTTGTATGCGATGATGGCTACTCGCACAGCCATTCCGATGTAGGATTGATTCTGTCACAGAGGATTAACAGTGCAGAAATAGATAAGTAAATATTTACACTGTATTTATAATTTAGTCTATTATGTGCCATACTTTTTGTGCTTTCTTGTAATTGCATGAAGCCCTCTTCTAAGCCTGTACATCAGCTGTGCATATACTATTTTGTTTAGAAGAATAAGTGTTTCCTGCTCAGAAGCAAACTTTAGTTGGATTTTTTTGGTGTTCGTAAATATTCCCAGCGATGAGTACTTCTGCTGTATTTCTACTGTGTTATTTGATATTTTAACTGTTTCCACAGTTTCCCTGCACTGGAAGAATTTCAAGTATATTCGTACTGTGCTTCTTCTGAGGACAAGTCTTATTTTCAAGGAATCATTAGTATTTAAGTGTATCCAGCCATCTCCAGTGTTTCTAGATAGAACCTGCACTTTCCATATCATTTATTTTTTCAAAATACAAAACGGTTTTAAGCTTTATTAATAAATTAAGGGTGTAATAATTATAAATAGGCCAAGTTGTGATAAACTTTTATTTAAGATAAAAGAAAAGCATAAGTTGAACAGAGAAATATTTCGGGCTATACAGCCAAGTTCTGTGCAGCTCAGGCCAAAAACTCTGTTCACATTTTCTTATCTCAGCACTAAGAATCATTCTTATTACTAGTTTTCTCAGCATTTTTCTTAGTAGAGTTAGACTCTGAGCTGTTCTTGGTAGAGTTAGACTCTGATTTATCACTGCTTTTCTCCGTACTCTGTGAGTTGTTCTTGATAGAGCTAGACTCTGATTTACTCTCTGTATTGGTGCTTTCAAACTTATCACTGCTCTTCTCAGTATTTTGTAATTCTTGTGCTTCTTTTTTATTCATTGATTTATAGAATCCAGAACGAGCTCCTTCTGCCCCTCCTTTTATTTTTGCAGTTAGCACTTGGAAAAAGCTAGTAACTTTTGTTGTTGCACTTTCTACTTGGTTCTGCGCTTTGTCATGCATTTCCTTCTCATGCTTTGATAGATCTTCATGTTTATTCTCAGACTTATTTATTGATTCATTCTGTGTATTATTAGATTGATTCTCTGACTTATTTATTGATTCATCATGGTTCTTATTAGATTTGCTTTCTGTATTCTTTCTTTGGTCCTCCATGCAGGAGAAAGTTCCATTCAATTTATACCCATATATTATTCATTCATTGGTTAGTTTTTTCGGATTATATCACTGATTATTTAGAGTTATTGGGCAGTTCTGCACTATAAAACTTCTCAATTGTTTTCTTAACCTCTGGATACTTTGCTGCCAGCGGGTCATGCCGTACTACTTTTGTTCCTGTCCTATCCACAACAAACATGGTAAAATTCCATTTAATTGCTTTTATGTTAAGCCATCCAGTTTTCTCATAGTTTCTAGTGAGCCAGTCGAAGATACCCTTTGAGCTATCAATTACTCTCTTACTAAATACAACTACTCGGCCACCCACAGTTATATTAGCCTTCTTTATTTCCTGCAGTATTTCTTCGGGTGTATTTTTCTCTTGGTTAACTATCTTGCTGAATGCACTTGGGAATAAAAGAACATTAAGGTCTTTAAACTCCTCTTGCAGCTTTCTAATTGTTTCAAATCCCTCCTTTGCTAGCCCGCAGGTGCATGCAGTGTTTACTATAAGAGATACCTCTCCTTTAAATCTTGTGAAGTCCACTTCACTTCCATCAATTGCCACGTCTTTAAAGTTGTAAAAGCTAGATGCATTTATTTCTTTAGTCTCTTTGCTGTTCATTCTTAGTGTATATAATGGAAAAAATAGAGTAATTATAGAAATGCTCAGAATTCGTATGCGCATAATAATCACTTTAAATTTAAATACTTAAAAATTAAGCAGAAATACTAAACTTATGTTCATGCAATGGCCATGAGAAAGGCCCTGGCACATAACACGCTATAAGTGTCTATAATTAATGTAATCTATATTTGGCCGTATAATGAGTATTTACATGCTTTATATTTAATAGCGCATAATAATACCCAGAGAATATAACCCGAACCACAGAAATTGACATTTTATTTATTATATGAGTGAGCTGGTATGAAATGTGCATAAAAATTATGATAAGATTATTTATAGGCGGTAGATATATTTTACTTAGTATGTAAACATAGAGTAAACAGAGAAAAATGCCATTTAAAATAGATTTGGATTATATGGGACTATTTTACTAAAAACATCTTGAAATACGATGAAATACTATCTGTTAGTGTTTATATACCACTGTATATAAAGATATTAGGCTATAGAATTACGTTTCTTTAGACTATGTGTTTGTGCACGTGTTTGTATTATAACTTGAAATATAATAGATAAATAGAAGTTTTATAAAAATGGCATGAAGTTAAATATGACTCTTTATTAAGCAACGTGTCTTATACTGTCTTCTGTTTGACAGCAGAATCCCATAATTGCATCTTTAATTGATCTAAAGAACTTTACGAAAGCGTTGGGCTCGTCTTCCTCAGGAATAGACCCAGATGTGTCTCTGTTCATAGACCCCTGTGAGTTTCTTGGTGCACTACCAGATAACGATGATGCAGCAGCACCAGTTGGATTTGAGCCAGTTGTAGGTCTGTTTGATGGCTCTGCCGGTTTTCTGGCACCAGGTGCGGCTGGGTTGGTGCTGGCTCCTCCGTTTCCCATAGAAGTAGATCCTGCGGGTCTAGATGAATTGGGCGCATTGCTACTGGATAGCTTTGTTGCCCCTCCTATGCCCATTGCTCCTGCAGCAGCACCGGTTGTGCCGGTTTTGGGAGGAGCACTAGGGATCTTATTTTCGCCTGGCTTAGTAGCACTTGAGCCAATTCCTGGTTTTGGGGCATCTGATAGCTTGCTAGACTCTAGCTTTTCTGTTGTTGGCTTAGTAGGCTGTGTTTTAGGCAAAAGCGAGTCTATCTTCTTTTCAGTTGCAGATGATATTCCTGCGCCAGATGCGCCGCCCTTAGAAAGCTTTGAGTCGTCAGTCTTTGACTTATCATCAGTCTTTGATTTATCATCAGTCTTTGACTTATCATCGGCCTTTGACTTGTCTTCTGTTTTAGATTTGTCGTCTACTTTAGACTTGTCTTCGGTCTTTGACTTGTCGTCTGCTGGTTTCTTGTTTTCTTCTTTGTTATAGTTTAATTCTCCTCCTTGTATTGGCATGATGGACTTTTTTTCGATTATATTTATACTTTTTCTCCTTCTTTTATCCCCCGAAAACCAGCAAATCAGTTTATACTTCACCAGCCAATAGAAATTTTTTATTTCTGAATGGAGAAGGAAAACGGATTAGGAGATACCCCTAAAGAAAGGGGCACACACTTTACCGCCCCATTCTATCATCGCGTGATAGACAACTTTCTGCCTAAAGACATCTTTGATAATGTGGTAAAAGAGGCTAGAAGCAGTGAGTTCTTTAAGAAACACACTGACTTATTTCATTTCTACCAAACAAATGAGCTAAAAAACGACGTACGATTTCAGCCATTTCTTAAATTTCTAAGATTAGGAATGAACACTGATCTTAAGAATATTAATAAGAACGTGGAGAACGAAGAAATGGACTTGTTTTCCTCTGTGTACCGAGCAGGAGACTTTCTTCTTCCGCACGATGATTGTGTGAGTGGCCGAGTTTTAGCGTTTTCTTTCTACTTAAATGACCCCACTACAGAAGATACTTCCACAGAGTCCATTTTATTAAAGGAGACAGAGCATAGTGTAGAGCAAAAGAATGGAGCACTTGTGCTCTATGAGCCTGATGGTCATACTGTTGCAAAGCGAGTAAAACCTATAGCTAATCGATTAGTGATATTTGAGGTATCTGGTAAGTCATATCACGAGGTTGAAATCATGACTAGTGGTGAAAGACTTGCTTTGACGGGATGGCTAAGATCCAATGAGTATAATCCAGAAAGCATTCTTCTAGATTATAGGCCTTTTAGATACTGGGTATTCAATGATAAATGTAGTATGGAGATTTCCAAGCCGGATCAAACTGGCTTAATAGATCTAGGATGTGGAGGTGTAAACTACAGTACTAAGCAAATGGAGAGTATACTCTCTAGCCTTAAGTGGAAGCCCAGACTGAACTGCGTCTACACATCACTGGATGAGCCAGTAGAGGACCTTTCTAGTAAAATAACTATACTGCCGATGGAAATCAATCTTATAAAATCTGAAGATATTGTAGATGTACTTGTTGGGAGAATCCCCGAATACGGGCATATGCTGCTAAATGATCCATTTAATACTGATTCTGATGCCTTAGCTATTATATCTCTCTATAATGGCCCAATTAATATAGTAGACTCTGCTGGTAATGTTGCTTGTGTTATAACCAAGCCTGGTTGTTATATATGGCCAGAAAATGGTTCTCTATTCATTCCTCCACACTCTGCCTCTGGATATATTATAGCATACAGAGTAAATGAGATATGTTATATAGAAAATTTACATAATTCATAAGAGTTTTATTATAAATAAATATATTCACTCATTCTGGCACCTTCATACAACAACCTAGTATGAAAGATCTTTATTTTTTAATTTTTCTTTATTGCGCCACAAGACTGTAGAATTTTATATTTTAAGAATTCTAATTTTTAAATAAAAACTCTTCTTTAAATATATATTTAGTTAAATATTATTAACACTTTATTTCTGGTTATATATAATTTGTGAATTATAAGAAGTGTTCTTAGCATAAATATAGAGGCATCATGCGCTCCGCTTAGTAACCAGGAAAGAACCCAATAATATCTCTGGTTTATCGGATCTACTGCGCAATCTCTGCAACCAACAATTATTACAGATATACGCAGAATAACAGAGAGAATTTGTGGTGATTTAAATTAAATATTCTAGTGTTGCTGGGATTGTGATATACTGCAAAATAAATATCACTAATTATTCAATCAACTGGATTTGTTCCCCACATTACTCCGTGAAATAAGTCATCTATAATATTTGATGGTCTATTCAGAGTAGAGAGCGTGTTATCTATTATTTTGTACGTTGCGCCCTCTAGACTCTTTTGCAGGCTTTTTTTAAATAGCTCATACTCATCGTGTTCTATTTTATTCTGCATAATAACAAGCAGAAGTGATGCACCTTGATTTACATCCCGCACACTCTTTATTTGTCCAATAACAGCAAGCGCATTTTCGTTTGAAAGCGAGTGGATAAAGTAGACTACATAGTGCATTCCTGTTATACAGTCCCAAAAAAGGTGTAAATGGTCTGTGTCGTGCATTTCAATTATTGAAGCGGTCCTGCCCTTTGCCCTTAGCTTTTTGTACGATATGCACTCGTTTTTGTACATATAGACGGTCTTAAACCCCGATAGAAAAGGGAAGAAAAACTCGTCCACCACAGTTGTATCGTGGGCCATCCCTGCCTTAAGTATAAGAATAAAGAAGGCCTGTCCTTTATATAACCTAGAAACTATAAATCCCATGTGAAATAAACAAGGAACTGTTTTGTTCCTTTTTCTTTATTTGTTATGGCAGGTTGACAATAATTCGAATTGTTCCCTATGGCCCGAAATATCTGTAAAAATACTTCTAATCTAAATATTTGGCGTATCTAAGAATAATTCTCTGATACTCTTAGTTAAACCTATTTTTGCATGCTTCAGATTTTAGGCTGTTTTTTATGTAACAAGATAGATATTTGATTCCTCTCCATCTTCTATACATTCAGTATGATATACAAATACTCTGCCATTCACTTTTCTAACTATCAATGGCATTGCAAGTGTCAGTGTACTTGCTTTTCTTAAGCATGCAATGCATATTCTATTCTCGTATAATATTTTTACATAATCCACTGCGTCTTCTATTGTTCCTATTGGATTTTCTGTAAAATGCGGCTGTAGTAATAAAATATCTGTTTTTTCTATTTCGATTCTTCCATCTTGGTCTCTAATGTGTGTGTTATTAATTATGTAGTTTCTTTCATTAACTCTTTCTATTTTTACTTCTGGAATCTCTTGCTTTGTTGTTGCTATGGTAATTAGTCTGTTCAGCTCAGAGAGAATGTTTTCTAGCTCTATTTTCTGAAGTGGTGTGCACTTAAGAATATTAAGAGTAGATAGAATTCTGAGGCAGCATTCATTATGCACGCTTATTTGCATATTAATTAATTCTTTTTCTAAAACAAATAATGGCAGAGGTAGCCACGCCAAGACACTTTACAGTAAGCTATGCAGAGAAAAGTCTTCGGGATATTGAAACAACTGAATCAATTCTGAATAAAATGAAAAGAATCTCTATATTTAAAGGATCGCATGCTGTAAATCATCTTATGAGCAAGAAGGGGCTGCTTGCTTCAGAGGCTAAAGAAGTTATGTCTATTCTTCTTGACAACCACTATATAGTGCGAGTCCGCCCGGTAGATGACCAGCATATACTTGATATTTCATATGAATTCAATATAAATCACGAGTATATATGGATAAAAGAGGGGTCTAAAACAGCAATGTATCTTCTGAGCATGATGGTGTTCCTTGCTGCACTGATTCTAGCAATGTTCCCCATATGGCCACGCAGTGTAAAAATGGCAACTGGGTATTTGTTCTATGCTATGATAGGAATTGTTGTATTCCTTATTTCTATAACGATTATCCGGGCTGTTATTTATCTTGCTGTCCTTCTGGTATGTAGAAGATCATTCTGGCTTTTCCCAAATCTGTATGCAGAGTGTGGTATACTAGAAAGCTTTGTTCCTCTGTATGGATGGGATGAAGAAATAGACGAGGAACCAGAACTGCAAGAGAAAAAAAACAAATAAACATATGTGATTATTTAGTATGATATATCAATAGATAGCCCCATGCAGTGAATAAATTCATGCGTGGCAATAGCTTTGCTGCCGTCTTTGCTGGCTTTATTCACATGTTAACTATATACTGGAAATTCTCGAAAATTATAGATATATATTCTCATATGGCATACAAGAGAATTTTTATATGAAAAGAGAGAAGGCGGCAGAGATACTTGGGTGCACTGTAGAAAGCAGCCATGAAGAGATACGCAAGAGATACAGACAGCTGTCAATGAAAATGCATCCGGACAGGCCAGGAGGATCAGAAGAGAAGTTTATTCAGCTAAACCAGGCATACGAGCTGCTTACAGAAAAAGCCGGCTCAGATAGAGATATAATCACAAAAGATATGTTTGAAAGGTTTAGATCTATCTATGAAGGATCGCAGGAAGAGAAAGATGAGCTGATTTCTCTCTATAAAAAGCACAAGGGGCGCATGGCAAAGGTTATTGATGCTCTTTTATTGGGAGAAGATGAGCAGGAAGAGAGGTACAGAAGAATCATCAATGAGCATATAAAAGAGAAGAAGGTGGAGGAGTATCCTGGATATGCCAAAGCAAAACCTCTTATGGCAAACACAAAGAGGCAGCAGAAAAGAGAGAAAGAAAAAGCTGCAGCAGAACTGCTTGCTAAGGATTTAGAAAAAAGAGCCGAAGAAAGAAAGAATCGGTATAACCAAATGATTGAAAGACTTGAAGAAAAAGTGGCAAATCCTAAAAAGGGCAAAAAGTAGTGGTATAAATAAAGTTGCGACTAGCTAAATACATATATTTTGTGTGTTTTAGGATGACTGATCTGTTCTATTTTAATAGTATGTGATAATATATACCTGTGAGAATTTAATAAATTGGCGTTTTCTATTTGCATTTGAATTTAAATATTCTAATCTTTTCAAAATTTTGTATTAGCGATCGTGAACATTCTGGGTTAAATAGCGTCTAAAGAAAAATATACCCCAAAAACAGTGGAATAATTTTTGTGGGTTAGATTTATTTTAGAGTATATAAAATGCTCTGAGATAATCACATGGTGTGTAGATAGATAAGTTAAAACGGCTTGAAATCGCCAATATTAAACATAAATAGTGCATATTACTCCTATGCTAGTGATAATTATTAGATGTATACTAATTTATGCAGTTGATCTAACTTATTATGCTTTTTGTTCTTTTAGAAGTTATTGGCCAGATGAAGCACTAAAGAGCATTTGGTGGTTGTGGAGGGTTTTAAAATACATTGAGTTTGTTTACTATTTTTTTATGATTATTCGAGTCCAAGGAAGAGACAGAACCATGCGAATTGAGGTGGAGCAGGCCACAACAATTGCACAAATAATGGAAGAGGTAAGCAAAAGAGTAAATGCCCCATGTGTGAACATTTTGCATAATGGAAAGAATATAGAAGGAAGTGTGGGGGATAACAATCTAGAGAATGGAGAAATGCTTACTGCTGAGTATGAGATAGCCAAGCCAGCAGAAGAAGATCCTTTACCTGTGCAAGCACAAACTCCTAGCGAGCCTGCACAAACACAAACACAAAAATCTAGCGAATGCTCGCATGGTCCCTCTGGAATGTGCAGTAATTGCATGAGCGAGGATTCTTGGGTATCTGAGCAGTTTAAGGAGCGGCGGTTTATTTCGCAGGGAGCATACGAAGAGTACCTTGCATCGAAAGAGAAGGTTCTTCTGATTGAAACACACCTGCCGCCTGCCTGTCGGACCCATCGACCAGAGCACCGGTGCAACAAGTGCATGCCGAAAGAAATATCTTTGGGCCAGCAGCCATTCCGCCCAATAGATCACATTGAAGTACACGACAGAGCTATTATTGAGCAGATTCTTATTGAGCAAAAGGAAAAAAACACACAGTCTGTGCATCTGCTGATAGGAAGATATTCAGAGTATCCAGATGTACCTAAGGGCCGGAAGGCTGAGATTTTTGCAAGAATCACTCCTACTCAGAAGGGGCTTCTAGATGGATTTATTATTGATCCAAATGATAAAATGCTTTTAGGAACGGATGAATCATTAAATAGAGTGCTAAATTTACTGCAGATGGAGATAGTTGGGATGGTTTATACAAGGATCACAAAAGAGCCAATGCCATACATCAGTGCATTAGAGATAGATTTTATTGCGAATATGCAAAACAGGTTTGCAGAGTGGGCAGTTCAGGAAAGAAAAGGGTCTAAATTTGTGACTTTAATACTTAGCGGCACACCCACATCATCAGAAATTGTTGAGTGCATGGTCACACATCTGGGCATGGAGCTGTCCCTAGATGGAGTTCTACACGCGTCTGTTAATCGGCAAGAAATGTCTGCCAAGTCCGTAGATATGATATGGAGGGACAAAGAAGGGTCGCACACTGGAAGTAGAATACCTGTTGAGTATTTGGCGGTGCGGCCAACACACGGTCTTACGCAGAACAAAAGCGTTTTCTACATAAAGACAGAGAAAACCCCGTTTAAGCGAGGCATGGGAGTAAGCAAGCTGAAAAAACACTTCCAAAGACGGCTGTCCGATGACTCTGTATGCTTAATTAGCCTAGCCGCTGTTTCAGACATAGAAGTGCTCTTAGAGCTGGCAGATATGAACATTCTTTCTGATGAGCTTGTAGAGTGTGTGGCAAACAAAGACACTGAGCGTTTTAAAGACTGTGTTCTAAATGGAAGACTAGAAGAGCTTGTAGATATTGCAAAAGAGTGCAAAGAAAGCAGTTCCTGGGCGTGCAATGTATGTACACTAGTGAATGCACCTACTCGAACACTCTGCGATGCCTGTGGGTTTGAGAAGGGAGCCTACTAATGACCGTTGCACCATTCAGTGGTAAAAATAGAAGATACTGTGTAGGCAGAAAGTAATAAAAATTAAATAAAAATACAAAATAAATAATAAGATTTACTGCATCTATTCTCTGAATCTTCTACATAGTTATATGGCATGTGTTTGTCTTAGTATTATGAATTTTATGCTATTTCTAGCAAATCTCTAATAAAAATTATTGTACTTTAATATATTTGATAGCTCAAATTGTTTAAACTACTGTATTCTTTTTTCTGCATTTATTAAGCTGTGTTAACTTATATTGTTCCTATTTATATGTTAGTTCTTTGTTGGGGTGTTTAGGGCTATTGGTTGTATATTTTAATAGAAAGTAGTTTCTTATAATTAGAATAGAAAATTAAACATAAAGTATTTATATTTCTATGTAAAAAGTACATATTTATTTTTTTGAAGCATACTAAAAGAATAAAAATACAAAAATATATTAAAACAAACTCCACAGACTTTCTAAGACAAGTACATTGTATTCATTAAGTAGAAAAGGAAGCAGAATGAACCAGGAGAATATGCAGGTAGAAAACAAAATTATTAACAAAATTATTATGATAAAATAAGGAATGTAGTGGCATAATAAGAGAAATAATAAATAGTAAAACAATTTCTAATTATACAGCAATAACAATAGAAAGAAAAATAGATGTAAAGAAAAGATGAAAATAGGAAATAGTCAAAAAAGCACTGAAATAACCATAGAATGGATGTACATTCAGGCGTGTTTTAACTATTCATAATATAGAATTATAATATGTTTGGGGATTTTATTAACAGGATACTTATATTTATAATTGATAATTTGTTGTGATTTGAATCAAGTTGGTTTCATACATGTTTAGGATGTGGTAGAAGTTTTGATGGTCTTCTTTATTATTAGACTGGCATAGCTCTTCTTTCATGGATTTAAGCGTATTTACTATGTTTAATATGGACTCTGATGAGGCTGGCAAAGTACAGTGTAAAATAATATTTTGCTTAAAGTTGATTAGATTATAGCAATCTTTTATAATAAATTTAAACCAATCTTTTTTTTGGCATGCTATACCAATAATTTCCAATAAGAATGTGTTGATAAAGCACACTGTTTTGGCCTTCTTTAAATAGCACATCTTTGAGTTTTTTACAGAATTAATAATTGAAAGAATGTATTCTATGCTTATACCCCTTTTTGTTAAACAATTAAGTAGTCTAAATTGAGTTTTAGATGGGATATACCACAAAACAACGCTTAATCCAGCTAGAGTGCAGTCTTCGCACATGACTATGTAGGCATTTATAATTTTCTGAAGAAGAAATGGCGAATCTATGTTTGTTATATAGGTGAACACCTCTATTACCTCAAACTCTGAGAATATTCTTTTGTTAAGTATCTGGTAGCTGATATGTATATCTGGAAGGTAGCTTTTGTACTCTTCAAATAGTTTAAGAAGAGTAAATACTCTCAATTCAAGATACTCATTTCCAAATAGTATATTTTCTAGAAGATTCGAAAGGAATATAATAAGAGAATGCCCGGGATTTAGACGCAATATCACACCATGTATCAATAACTGCCGAGCCAGATTTAAGCTATAAATAGGGTCGTAGAGCTGGGGATCAAGAAGGAATGTGTTAGGGTTTATCTCTCTATACGTATAAAAATTCATTATTGGCAATATTTTAATACTTTCAAGCAAATTCTCTGTAGTATGCGTACATTGGTCGATTACAAAGTAGATATAATGGCTAAGTATGCAATCAAACATTAAATTAAAAGTAGAAAACGATATAATAGAGTTTAAAATCCTCTTATCATCGCTTGATAGAGAAGTGTTTTCTGGTGCTTCAAATGATACCTGTGTATGATAAAGCACAGATGTGACTGTACCTATGCACTGAATGTATGGCATCTGAACAATAATTCTTAGTGTTTTATAAATCTCATTATATTTATATCCTATTCGTATAAATCCAAACATATCACATCGGTTTTCTTTTACGCTGTAGTATGTTATACATGCACTTGGTAGAGTTATGTTTTTATTTACTGAGAGTGCTTTGAATAAATTCTGTATATACTTACGCACACGTTTGAATATTTTTTGTTTATCGTCTTTCCCCTCACTTTCTGCCCATTTTTGTAATGCATCTATTTTTTTCTTTTCGTGCTTATATATACCAGCAACCTCTGTAATGACTCGGAGAATATTTAATAGGCCGGGCTCTATTTGGTTTCTATTTGGTCTGATATAGAATATGTCTTTGTTGTTTAGGTCTGCAACTACTTTATTCCAATCAGAGTGCACCGCATATGATGTTCTATCAAACATGTACTTATACTTATCAAAAAAGCTCTTTAGGTCAGCAGACGCGTGTTTCATGTGTTTTGTTGTATAGATCTGCCTATTCTGATCGTATGCAAAGCAGCAAAATAGTGAAAGTATAATTGTCTCTGTGCTATTAATAAACTCAGGAAGCCTATACACAGCAGAGTTTCGATTAAAGCACATACTTTCTTTTACATTTATATCAAGAGAGTCCAATACTATGTGCCTTAGACTTTTTAAACTTCTGATATGGACTTTTGGGCTCTTGATTGCTTGTGGGTGCAGGTTCTCTGAAAAAGGAAGTGTCATGTTTTTTCTAATCACTTCATTCATTTGGCATAAATAATCAAAATAGTTGTGCTCACTATTTCGCAGTCTATCTAGAATAAAATACTCACAAAACACATTTTTAGCGTGGTTATCATAAGTGTATTCTATATTCACTATATACTCACATAGAAGGGCAAACGTTGCATGGCAAAAACAAATAGCATCTTGAGCTGTAGTAATATATTCATAGATGTATGTATGTATAAGAAATTTTGGACTGCTCAAAAAATCACCTGTATTAAAATTAAATTCTGGTATATATGCTCCTACTCTTGGCCCTATAAGTCCTTTAGATTGTAGGGCTGTGTTGTTTTTATTCCCTATAAAAAAATTAATCACATTCATTGCCTCTTCATATTTTGTTGCTTTTTTACAGTTCTCTTTATTATCTGGGTGCTTCCCAGCGATGTCATCTAAAGTACTCATGTTAATTCTAAAATGCTCGCCGTCGGTATCAAGTTTTTTTAAAACCAGATTTACTTGGTCTTCAACATATTCAAATATCAACGGAACTTCTATTCCCTCAGAAAGCAATAATAAAGATGCAAAAAGTTTATACCTCTGCTCTGCTGTTAATTTGCTAGTAATTAGCGTATAAAACGAATCTTCTTTATCTGTGAATATGGATAGATGACCATCCGGTGATGGAAACAGCTGCAAAAGGACGGTGTGGTATTCTTTTATATACAAAAACCCACTATTCTGATTTTTTAAAAAATCTGGCAGATCTTTCTCATAAAAGAAAGAATCTAAAGAGAAATAATAGGGTGTATTCTCTTGCACAGGCTTATTATTTTTTATTCCGGGCGAAAAAAACCGCATATTATACATTAATCTGCTTGTTTTTATTAAACATGCTAGCATCGGACTCAATACGCTTTTTTGTTTTATGCACAGCCGTCCCCAGGCTTTACCATCAATTATATGGTCTTTTACCAATTTTAACTCACTCATTTCCCATCTTGTTTCAATTTCTGGTTTCTTGTGTTTCTTCATAAAGCAAATATAATTTTATTTCAAGAACTGCGATTTAATATTTCTGCATACTAAATGGATCTTTTTGATTCGTTTGCAATAAAATCATAGCTCCATCTGGATGATATCTTAAATCGCTTTATACCATATGATTAACATACAAAAAAATATAATTCTCTAAAATAGAAAATATTCTAAATTTAGTAGAAACTATTTGAAATATTTATGGAAATAACCAAAAATTTGAAAACCACGAATTTATTCGTATAAAAGGCAAGCCAAACATAGCATGCAATGCTGCTAGGCATGTTTAAGTAGGGCCTTTATTGGGTACTTTTCTCTTTTGCTTGACTAATAAAGCTTTCCATTCTATTTATGTTTATGTCTATTATTAAATAGAACTGAATAAGCTCATGCATGTCATCTCCCACACTACGAATTGTTTCATAGGCCAAGTCAACGCTCTGAGACGAGCTTTCTTCTAGCTCACTTAGATCTAGTATATTTTCCATGGAATTTAATGTGCTACGCAGCTCGCTTAGGATTTCTTTTATTTCACTTGTTGGACTCTGTGAGAACATTTCTAGAAGGTCCCAGGAGTTTTTAATGCTTTCTGGAATTACGCTAAAGTGGCCTTCTGTTTTTGTTTGATTAAATCTCTTCATTAGATCTATAATATGAGAATGCACAGCATCTATTCTAGTGTCTGTGTATCTGTTTATGACTTCTTTATACTCTTCTAAATCGGCCTCTATTTGTCTTTCTGCGGCCAGAGATACATTGAAGTATCCGAACAACAAAATGCTAATTATTACAACTACGCGCCGTATATTTTCGGGGTTCATGCACACTAAATATTTTCTTTGTATATACTTCCCCTATTCACTCCTTGTCTTTATCATTTCATCTCTGGCTCCTGTATCCAATTAAATTTATTTATGGAAAAGGAGAATTTAATTTCGGATTACTGCTCTTGTTACATTTAAAAATTATTTACAAATAATATGGAATAGCAGATTTATTGCAACTATATTATCATTTTTATCTTAAAAACATCTTTAACATTTACATCCTTTGGACAGTACGGGCACTTAAAAATTACTCCTTTGAATGAAGCAATCTTCTCAACTGCCTTCACACTTATTATGTGGCCACAGGTAAGAACGCATGGCGTGTTATCAAAAGAGCACTCAGTTCGAAGAATTGGACAGAAAAATGTTGAGTGGAAAGAAAGAATGTATGGAACTGCTGACTCAACCTCTATTTCAGTGTCATATGGAGTTACGTTTATCATCTCCATTTTTTTACCAATGTAGTAGAATGTTTCTAAGGTTATTGCATTCTTTGTTGGCAGTGCCCTTTTTGCATGAACCAATCTTTTAACCTCATTATGGTGCGTGGGAATGACCAGCAGGCTTAGTACGCTTTTTATTTCTTCATACTGCGCTGTCTGTTTTGAGTATACATGGCCTACCTGCCCATCAAAGTACAGAATAGTTCCGTTCTCTTCTATGAACCACTTTTTAATCTCAATAATGGACTGCTGGTAAATATCCTTTTTCTGGGCATTCCACGTACTCCACTTATTCATTTCTTTCAGTGCACCCTCCACAATTGTGTAGAGCTTTGTAATTGGATCTATCGGTGCTTCTACTTCTCTATGCGAGTTAATTACTTGTTTGCATTTTTTCTTTATGTCTGTTATATGCTTGTATTTTAGAGACTTCTTTGTAATGACACATGGTGCAATGGCACCCAGCTCATCCAACCATGGACTGTATATTTGGGGGATATTTACAGCTTCTTTGGGACTCTCAACAGGGTACATCTCGCTAAACTCTTCTAATAAAACGCGAGCAGTATCTACGTCATTCTGGCTGCACAGATACTCCACAATCAACACGTATATATACGGATCTTCTACAGCAATAACATCCGATGGTGGGGGAGGCAGGGAGACTTTTTCGCTTTCTAGTGCTGCAGTAGATATTGGTACTAGATTATCTAACACCGCCTGCCTGGCCTGCTCTGGGTCAAACTTTCCCCTTTCCTCACATTGTTTTAGATATTGTTTTAGTTTTATAGATAATTGCCTTATATACTGAGATGCCTGCATAAAAAATAAACAAAGAAATTATATATGACAGACAGGCTTCCAAATACAGTGAATATAATTAAAAAACTTACAGAACTACTGCCAAGCTTATCTGAAGCTGAGGCAGAGGCAGCCAGATACCAAATTGAACAATTAAAAGACTCAAACCCATTCCTTTCGGGGAAAGAAACAGAACCACAGAGTATTCTGGAGTGCTGGGAGACAAGAGGTATATCCAGAGCAAAAGTAATTATGCAAAGAATAACACAGGATAGAAGGCTTTTAGAGGGATACAATGTTATTCTGCAAGATAAAGCCACACCAGAAATAGAGCAAATAGTGGATAAAATACAAAGAGTTTTGTACTTCTTAGAAAGAGAGATTCTGCTAATAAAAAGGCTATTATCAGATGCATTTGTAACAGACAAGAATTATAATCCAAATCTTATAGGAGAGAGCAGTGAGTTAATGGAATCGTTTAAGATAGAGAAACATTCTGGAAAAGCACACTTGTCAATTGTTGATATAAGTGACAGAAATCCATTACACAAAGGAATATCCATTATGATATACACAGATGACGTGCTAGTAGGAGAGATTGCACTGCGAGAAATACAAGAAAGTAAATCCATAAGCATTGATTTCAAGAATATATACAGAATGGAAATTGTTGTAAAGACCGAGGATGATGTGATTATAGGAAATATATTCTTTCCCATAGAAGACCTTGCAGATGCAGAGGATATAGGCGTAAAGAACTTTTATTATAGTATTATAGATAAAAGCACTCTATCAATTTCGTTTGGAAAGTGTATTTTAGAGTCAAATACAATACACCGAGCACTAGAGAATGTGTTGACTAAAAGAGTAGCAGAGCATCTTCTAAGAAAGATAGAAAGCATTTCTGTGTATCGCTGTGGTGTGTGCGGGAGCAATGAAGAAACCAATGATGTAGAACTATATTACAGGTGTGATATGTGCAAGTTTACCTGCCATATGAAGTGTACGCATTTGATTTTCTTCGTTTGCAATGAGTTCAAGAAAAAGAAAGAGATGGAATCAGAGAAGAAGGAGCTAGAAGAGAAATTACAAAAAATAAAACAGGAGCGGATAAGAATTATTTCTGCTGCAATTGCAATAAAAGAAAAGCCAAAAAAGCTCAGGCATTCATCAGGCAAGGCAAATAAAAAGAAGAAAAATATAAAAAATCATAGTACAGAATCAGAAGAAGAGGAAAGCACAGAAAATTCCTCGATGGAGTGCTCAAGCAGCGATGAAGAATCAGAGGTTTGCCCCACTAAGCGGTATAGTGTAGAGCACTCTGTTCAGCAGGAGAAAATGCTTGGTGCGACTTGGTGCTGTCACTGCGGCGAGCGGATAGGTATGCTTGTCATGGCCTTGGTGTGCAGCGTGTGCGAGAATACCTACCATACCTCTTGTAGAAAAATGCTATTTCATTCGTGTGGAATAACACTAGACCTCCTGATTGGGTTAATATCATATATGCCAAAGCGGCACAAGAAAAAGTCTGAAAAAATATCTCTTGACCAGTTTAAGTTTATATCTCCTGTGTGTGTGGAGGGGTTTGCAAAGGTTTATCTTTGCGAATGGAATGGTAAACCAGTGGGGCTTAAAGCAATTAAGAAAAAGACAATAATAGACAAAAATTGCCAAGACTTAGTTGAGACACAGCGGACCTGCTTGGAAATTGCAAAAGCATCAAAAAACCCTTTTCTTCTACACATAAAAGGATATTTCCAGACAAAAACCTACGTGTTTTTCATAACTGAATTTGTACCTGGGGGTGATTTGTACTTCCACTTACAGAATCGCACAATATCTGCAAATGAAATTCAGATGATTCTGGCAGGGCTAGTGCTGGCAATAGAGTGGCTGCATTCAGAAAACATTATATATAGGGATCTTAGACTGGAGAATGTAATGTTCTCTGAAAATGGGTATATAAAGCTAACAAACTTGAGTCTCTGCTCCATTGGTGCGCATAATGGGATAGCGCATACGTTGTGTGGAAGTATTCCTACAATTGCACCTGAAATGATTGATGAACACTATACGTCTGCAGTTGACTGGTGGAGTCTTGGAGTGCTAGCATACCAGCTTATTCTTAAGTCGCCGCCCTTTTCTGGAACAAGCATTAAGAAAATAAAGAATGCAATCCAGAATGAACCGCCTGCTAGCATTGAACTTATTTCAGAGCCTGCTAGGTCACTTATTATGGGCTTGCTAGAAAAAGACCCAGAAAAGCGGCTTGGTACACACTCCAGCACAGACATTAAAAACCATGAGTACTTCAAAAACATTGACTGGGAAAAAATGGAAAAGCAAGAGCTGCCGGTTGAATGGGTGCCTAAGTTAGATAATAGTATGTGCTCAAACTTTGACAGCGCAGTCACCAGCCAAGATCCTGAGCTGAGTCCTGGTGAAGAAGTAGACTCTGCAATGGACATGTACTTTGAGAACTTCTAACGCCAATAAAAATATTCTATTATTCGGGTTATACAAATACAACTAAATTTCGAAATATACAACAATTGATTTAAATATTTTTTAGATAAATTTATTATTACTACTAGAATAATTCAGTATATTCACATTTGATTTATGCGCTGTAGTAGTATTAAGAGCTATTATACTATGCTTAGTAGACTATAGAAAGTTGGTGTTTGGACTTTTAGTGCTTATATCTTTATATCTGTTTTACTATGTTTATGCTTTCTGTTCTGCTGTTATTATGTTTATATTCTAACTGTATTTTAAAATATATGATTATTTGACTAAAAATTCTAAACCTTCTAGCGTTTTGTCTTAATCTTGAAAATATTTAACTTTTCTGAAATTTTACTATTTTGTTTTAAAAGCCTTCATAAAAGAGTCTAGTATAATTAGAATATACACAAAATAAAACTATAAACAAAAGAAATATTTATAAATAATCCAAGCGCATTCAGGCCGGATCAAAATACTATTCTGTATTAACAAGTACATAATAGCAAAGAGTGCTATAAAATAGAAATTAGCTGTGCGGCTTTACTATTCATTGAAAGCACATACCTACACAAAGATGTAAATCTATACGTCTATTGGTGCAGTGCTGATGCTTATGTATGGATTCGTTTGTATTATATAGAAAATGCTTATAAAAACTGTTAGTGCTGTTGCTGCGCCTGTTATTGTCCGGTGGCAATAGAATAGAGACAGTTTTGTTTGCCATGCGCTGTTTATTCTGTCTTCAAGCGTACAGATAAAAGCTAAAATGCCAGGACAGAAATTCAATACAGTGAGGAATGTCTGAGAAAAATTAAAGCGTGTCAGAAAATACAGAAAGGCGTGCCCTGCCAGAACTAATAGGTAGTCATTATTCCCAACAAGCAGATTTGTTAGTAAGAAAAAAAGCCAGGGCTCTCCTTGTATGATGCTTGGAACAGTTAAAAACAGAGAGAACAAAATAGTAAATAGTTTTCTTTGCTTTGATGACATTCGCTTCTTACCATCTTTGCTTGGCAGAAAGTTTACAATGGCTATAGAGACTGCAATGGCAGAAACTATAACAAAACAATAGAAAGAGTATATATCAGCAGTATAAAGACGGCAAAGCGCATTGTGTCCAGTTATAATAGAGGCTCCAAGCATAAATACTATAACCAAGTCCCTTATATTAGAGATAATATTGTCATAAGAGAGCATGCCTGCAATAGTCTTAATGTATGGATTATTGTGCAGATAAAGGTCTATTGTAGACTGTGACGGAACGTTTATTGTGCCTATCATGGTAGATTATGGCCATGGTCTTTATATAGAGACTAATTTTTCTGTAAAAGGAATAATTTATTTCCCAATGGACTAGTATGCCTATAAAGAGTCTAATTTCAATAAACGTGAAAATTAATTATATTTTTATATCCATCATTAAAAGGGATGATCTTATTTCTAATTTTATATTACTCTTTAATTTTTGGAGCTGGCCTATAATAGTCTTATATAACAACAGGATACAGATTGCTTATAAGCATTTAGGCGCATAAACTGTACTACAACTAGGAATATAGATGAAAATTTGTGCTTGCCCTACTGTACTTATTCTGTGGAGATTGCAGGCTTTGCACACCAAGTTAGTTGGTATAACAGGCATAGTTAGTTATTTGATTTATTTTAATTTCGGGTTAGTACAGTGTGTAAAGATCAGAAATTTAGCAAAAACAAGAATTTCCCTATGCATACATTTCACATTAGATACCAACGGTTTATGGAAGGTATTTTATTGTGGTATCTGCAATTTCAACTAATCCTCGGTCATTCAGGCTTCTAAGGGCTTCGCTATACTCTTGCACATTCCATTCAAAAATGCTGGTATGCGTTTTCTGCAGTGTATCTGAAAGTGCATTAAGCGGACACTCGCCCATTTGCTTTAGCTTTCGCGAGATCCATGCCTGATAGTATGACTTTCTATTTCCTATTCTTTTAAGCGTGCTTTCTGCTGCTTGTATTGTTATATTCTCTGTTGCTGAGGTAAACTTGCTATTAATGCCGTAAATTCCGTTAGTGCACTGTATAATTGAAAGCTGAACAAAAGGCTCGATTAGATTTGCAGTAGCTTTTGTGGATAAGCCTGCCTCTTTTGAGATGTGATCAAGCACGCCAGGATTCTTCTCAACTATATCTAAAACAGAATAGTGTGTAAGACTCATTGACACGTTATATACTTTATCTGTTGTAATCTCAACTTCAATTACAGATAAGGCATCGGCCCAAGCAAGCCTTCTTCTAGCGTGCTTTGCAAGATACTGACCAGAAAATGCAGTGAGAATGCTGTCTATCTCAGCGGGGAAGCGTGTTGTCTGAATTGCTTCTTCAGAAATAGGCCATACGCAGGCTGTCGTAATAATTCCATAAAAGAATATTTCGTTGCTATTTGAAGTAAGGTATCTAAAGTGCGCTGCACCATACGCCTGCTTAAATAGTTCATTCTCAGTCGTGCTCTGCACCATATCATCAAATATTTTGTTAACTTTCTTTTTAAGCAGCCACGGCAGATTTAAATTGACTATTGTTTCTTTTTCAATAGCAGGATCGAACTTAAGGGAGTAAAGCCTTTCTGCTAGCTTGGCTGTATACATGTTATAGAAAACCTCTTTTTCTTCTTTTATGGGCAATGAGTCTAAAAGGATATTCATCTGCTTGATCTTATCTACGTTCTTTTCATTGATAAGAGACTCAAGATAGTCTCCCATCTCTTTGCCTATTCCTGCCAGAGATATTTTTGTAGAAAGAACCTTTTTAAGTACACATAGTGTTTTTGCACATTTATCCGGCATTAAAAGGTCAGACAGCTCAATATATGTGGCTATTGCAGCCTGGCATGTTTTTTCAGTGGTCCATGTATTATTGATGAACTCTTTTATACACTCGAGAAATGCAGGGAAAACCTTTTTACTTAATAGGCGCGCAGACAGGCATAGGTCTTTTATCTCCTGTTTGTCTTTTTTCATAAGAATTCGTAGCATTTCCTCTTTTACAGCGTGCGGGTGCTTTGAGAAAATAACCTTTTCCAATGCTTCTTCTAATGCGGGCAAAGAAATAGGAAGTAAAAGCGGTGTGTATGTCTTTATGCTGTCTTTAATGCAATTACTGCACTTTAAAAGATAGCTGGCTAGTTTTATCTCACCTTGAATGTTCACTGCATGCTTAAACTCTTCTATGATAAGGGAAAAGAGCCCTGCCTCATAGTTGTTCTTGTAGTACTCAAATCGGTTCTCGGAGTTTGTAATAATTTTACTAAGCGATCTAAGGCACACCTCAGCGTACTTTCTTCTTTTTGGAAGCGACTCGGATAAAGAGGGGAGCTTTCCTTCATACCTCTGTCTAAGAATGCACCTCTCCCAGATAATATACCCAAGGTCTTTTACATTTTTGCACTCTTTGTTTTCCAAAATAGCTTCATTTAAGTGGAGAGATAGAAGATCTATTGTTTCTACGGTGTTTTCGTATATATTGAATGCAGCGGCGTACTCTTTCACCCAATCTTCTCCCTGTATTTTTTCTCTTAGCTTAACACAGAATGCAAAGAAGAACTTTCCGATGCACCAGTGAAGGCGCACGGCGTATGATACATCTCCGCCACACACAATGTGGTATATAGACGAATATATCTTCATGCCACTGCACTTCACTCCACTTGCCAGTTTGTTCGCCTCTCCTTGAATTACTTCCCAGTACGTCGTAAATCTTTCTGTGTTTATGCTGGCTACTGGAGGATCCATTTATGTTTATGTTTGAAATAAATAAATATATATCTCATAGAATGAGTCTGCTGTAATTAGAAAATCACACAGATGAAAGAAATAGAGAAAAATCTGCAAAAGAATCATAAATAGTAATATAAAGACTCGATACGCTAATTTTCAATAGAAAGGCTACTAAAATAAGAATTTAATCGGTGGGTTATAAAATATAGCACACGCGTATCAAAATGCTTTCTGTGAGTGCAATCTTCTAATATAGCAGTAGAAAGAGAAGAAGTATAAATAAAATCGGTATAGTTATGAACTGGCCTATCTATGGTGGAGTTCAAGTAACTGTGTATGTTCAAATAAGACAGTTTGTATAGAAGTTTAAACAGACTTAGCATTTCCAGTTATAGAATGCATAAAAATATTTTATTTTTATGCCCATGACATTTCAACAACATCAATGCTGCAAGTGAAACAACAACAGAAACAATTAATAAAAACCAACAGAAAGAATCTGGTCTTCGAAAGAACCCAGGACTTCTTCACTACATACAAGAAGTTCATGATTGTAGACATGACAAACATCTCATCCAACCAGTGCCAGACCATTAGACAGGGTCTGAGAGGAAAGGGAGAGTTTTTAATGGGAAAGAACACTACCATTAAGACCGCTCTGAAGAAGATATCCGAGAATGTTCCAGAACTGAAGGATGTAGAGAACGTCATCAAGAACAATGTCGGAATAGTTTTCACCAATGGATCTCTGAGCGACATTGAGGACATCTTTGAAGCAAACAAAGTGCATGCAGTTGCCAAGCCAGGAGACTTATCCCAGTGCGATGTATGGATTGAGCCAATTGCAACCAGCTTAACCCCAGAAAAGACTGGGTTCTTCCAGGCTCTTGGAATTGCCACCAAAATTACAAAGGGAAAGATTGAGATCTTATCCAAGTGCCAGGCTCTTTACGAAGGAAAGAGAGTAGGTCACTCAGAGGCAGCACTTCTTTCTCTTCTGGGAGTCACTCCTTTCATCTACAAAATGAAGGTGCTTTACGCATACTCTGATGGAAAGTTCTTCGACTGTGAGTATCTGAAGATAACCCCAGAGTCTGTTGAGACAATGGTAAAGGAGGCAGTCAGCACATTAGCTGCACTTGCCCTTGGAGCAGGCTACGTAACAGAGTCTACAGTCTCCCAGGAGCTCCAGATTGGAGCAAGAAACATCATGGCCCTTGCAGCCGCTGCAGAGTACGACATGCCCGAGCTCGCATCCGTTCTCAAGAAATAAATATGATTTTCGATATCTTCTATTGCTTTTTTTGTTATGCTTGTAGTATAAACACTTGCATTTAATGACTCTCCCAACTATTTTGTTGGTGCCTCTTCTGATAGATTAATTTCTATTCTTTATACGGGGATATAGTGCTTTTCAGATTTTTAGAAAGTATGGGTGCAGATTTTAATGTTATATGTTCTTGTGCTTTTCTATCTATGTATAAATATAATGCTGTGCGGTTTTTTTCATTATGATATTCACGCCGGAAAACATTAAAAAGCTGCAGGACGTGGTTGTGGTGGTGTATAAAGGAAAGCACGGCAATTACGAGGTAGCTGCCCACCCAAAGAAACTGTATGAGTATAGAAGGCAGACCGCATCTTTAGATGATGTTTTGTGTACTGAAAGCATCTTTTCAGATATAAGCAAAGGCAAGCTTGCAAGCAAAAAGAGCGTGCAGGAGGAGTTTGGTCGAGTGCACACAGCTGCACTTGAGACAATACTCAAGCATGGCACAGAAAGGAAGGACAGTGCCACGCGTGTCTACGAGCAAGAAAGTGCTAAAAAAGAAATTGCAGAGGGAATTGTCCATCGGATGCGGAAAGAAAGTGGGGAGACTCTAACACATGCAGAAGCTGAAAGTATTCTAAGAAAAGTAAACTATGTGCCAAGTGCCAAACCAATGAAGATACAGTTGTCAGATATTCTTAAAAAGGCAATACAGTTGGGGTATAAAAGAAGAACAATAAGAGCCAAAGTAGACAAAGAACTGAATTGGTCTAAAGTTACAGCAGAGATCCCAGCTGGGTCCCTTTTCAGAGAAACTACAATGCCCGGTGTTATAGAAATATCAGATGATTTATACGGAGCAGTGCATAGATTTGCAGAATCACAGAATGCAAGCATTGAGGATCTACCAGATATTGAGGACACAGAGATAGAAATATAGCCAAGATATTAACACATATTGAGACACTATGAACAGTACACTCACTTATCAAAGCCATAAAATTATATCAGCTAGTATTTCAGATTATGCAATTAGAAATATAAATCAGTATTTTTAAGCCAGCGTGTGTATATAACTGCAGTGGCTAGTTCATTTAAAATGAATTTCGGGCTATATCCTAAATCACTAAAGCCAAGCATAGTGTATTAGAATTTAAGTAACTCTGTAGTTTTTGTGTTCTATAAACAAGCACTGAATTATGATTTAATTCATTAGAAAATTAAATAATTAATTCCGTTATAAAACTACTTAGAAATTCATTCTCTTTCATATATTATAATTCAGAATCGAGGAGAAAAGTTTTCTTTTTAGCAGAAAAGGGGCGTTTGATAAAATAGACTGAAGATGCCTCACTTAGATTTGCAGAAGAGCAATAAAGAACATTTATTAATATCATATATATCTATGAAATATAATTTTTGAGAAGTATTATTATAAATATTGCAAATTTTTGCAAAATATTGATGATACAAAGCATTCCTTTAAATGCGCTAGAAGAATCTATGAACCACATAAACAATAGAACATTCAAGCTACGCAATAATCAAGCAGAAGGCAAAACACTGTTTAACGGACTTTTTACAGTTGGTTTATTCTGTGCTGTTGTATTTGCGAATTTTGCTCTCATTATGTATTGGGTATTTATGATTACTAAACATACAGAGGAGATATCTGCTTTGCTAAAAAATATACGATTGGATATTTTAGCTGATGCATTAAAAGAGAACTATTCTTTACTAGTGCTAGGTCTGGTGCAGGGTGGTATATATCTTCTTACAATATTTGGGGCATTTGTAGGCCAGTCACTAGTTTCTAGAAGAATTCTATTTACTAAGTATACTATAGGCGGACTTGTGACAATTACCTGCTGCGCTATTGCGTCTATGCTTTCAATGTTCGGGTTAAGCCTATTTTTAGAGAGCATGCCACTTAATCACCGACTTATAATCAGTGCACTTCTTGGGCTGGTATTTTCTATTCCAGGATACATAATAAGCAAAAAAATCATAGCGTATCATGTTCCAATAGAAACAGAAACACTTGATATAGATACTCCATATGTTCAAGTCCAGAGAAAGAATGGAGTTGCTTTTGAAGATCTCTATCAATTAGAGAGGAAAAAGTACGCGGGTGTTATTGGTAGCCAGAAAAGCGATCTTCTTGATGACTATGACCTAGCAATGAAAGAAAAAGAAGAGGGAAGAATAAGGATAAAGCACTACATGCCTATTATTTTAGGAATTTGGGCTATTTTTATTACAATGCCATTTAGTGGGCTTGCCTTTTTAATTAATCCCAGCACAGTTGAGTGGGCAACGAATGCCTTCTTTGCTTTAAGAAAGGTCTGCAAAGATTCCAGCAATCTGACACGAGTTGCTATTATAGGAAGCATCATTGCCAGTGTGCATCTGTATGGAGTTTGTGTTCAAATAGTGTCTTTCTTTTTGGGATCCCTTGTTGGAGAGGTAAGATGTGGGCATACGCTTTATGAGTCTATTATAGAAAGTATTATAAAAACTTTCCTAGAGTCTATTGAAATAATATCAAATGTGTGCGTACAGACCTTAAGAAGCACTCTTACTTTCCTTATGATTCTATTCATTGAGATTCCAACAGAGATCATCACATACATCATTAATAGAAGGTATGGAGCTCCACTTTATAGGCTATCCCGAGCAATTTACTCGCTTACATTTGTAATTTTCGGGTGCTGGAAAGGAATTATACACACGTTTATGTACTTCAAGCTAGGTATGTATCCTTTAAATTATCTTAATATTGGAAATAGAGAAGACTTTTTCACAAGTGCAAAATCAACATCTACTTCTTTATCCATTGGGCTTAGTATGTTTATGCTGAGTTCTTTGATAATAATTGGCGTGCTTATATTTGCTTCTATACGAAGCTCCCGTCTTTTAATGCTTACATCTAGACTGAGTCATCCCATTATGGGAAGATCCATTCGATTCTGGGCCATTGTAGCACAAACACTGTCTGCAGTTGTTTTCATAGTCATTCCATCAATATTTTACTCATTTACTGTCCGCAGTCAGACAATACTAGACTTGGCTCTACAAGACATTGTTTGGCATGCACCAAGAAATACTAATTAAATGCGCATGCTAAGAGCAGCTCAATTTACATTTAGTGTGACACAAACACCATAGATAACTCATGCGTACTTCTAGTCATTCAATAAATCTATGAAAAGAAGCATATTTATCCATGATGTTTGCGTAAGATTATGCATTAATAAATAAGATAGAATATTTTTTTGATTTTAAAGCAGCTTATTCATATAATATTATAAAGTGATTCGACTGAGTTTCCTGAATAAAATAAAAAATAATTATTTAAATGAAAGAGTTATTTAGTAGGCCAATATGTCAGCTGAAAGTGTTCTAATTATTGCTATAGTATATTATAACTAGATAAACTGCATTTTACTCAATTGCTCTTCTAAGCCAAGAGTACGAGACGATGTCTGCAGCGGCATCTTTATTCAGATATGCTTTAAAAATTCGGTACATAAGAATAAGAACTACAACGATTAGATTCAGAATATGAAGATGTCTGTAGAAGTTAACCATTAGATTGCAGCTCCCACATAGATCAAAGAAAGAAGCGGTGGATGGAATTATTTCATAGTAAAGTATATAGCCTATCCAGGAAAAAATACAGAAGCATACAGCCATGTTTGATGTCCTTGTGTAAAAAACCGTGTGTATATATACGGAGATAAGAGCGGTAAAGTTCATAATATTATACAGAGAAAACGTAGATGTTTCGCGCTCTAGCATGTATAGAAAGCACGAAAATTTATGGAAAATAAGACAGCCAATCTTTATCTCTATAAAAGCCTGTAGAAAGGACTCTTCAAACAAAAACTTGGGCCTTGTCTCTCCCCAGGTATACTTAAAGTACAAATTTCGCCTAAACAGAGGAGAGTAGCAGTAAATTAAAATCGCATATGAAAGAATCTTTAGCATGCTATTCCAAAATAGAATTGTCACTATTGGTGTGTGCGTGCATGAATAGAAGGAAAGAATAAGCACTTTTAATATATGCAGAATAAACACACATATAAGATACTCAAGGCTTTCGCACATGAAGCACTTTATATCAAGCAGCATAAAGAAGATGCAAGAGATCACTAATGGAACAAACTGCACATGATCGGTTTTCCAGTTATATATGCAGTGTATTATCATTATGCTATGAACTATGCATACAATTGAAAACGGAACTTTGTACAATTCATGGGGTTTACTGCTAAACATTCTTGTATCTATCGCATTTCTTAATATTTATGCATTTGGCAGTGGTTCAGTCTATTTATACCAATAATTAGTCATCAAAACAGAAAAGCGCAAAAATAATTGTCATTCTATAATAATGAGCATATTTCATATACAAGCCCAGTAAAAGAAGTCTCTTACATTCAATTTATTTAAATTATTCTAAAATAGTCTGAAAGTCTTCTTAAATACTTCTGAACTGACATAGATGTGGCTTGAAATGCGATAAAAGTTATAATTACATTTTCTTTGTGTGTCTTTCTTTTTATTATTCTCTGTTCTGTTTATAGTTTTATAGTGCTATGCATATTTTAACTATTTCTTTTCCTGTTATAATAGACTATTCTACTAAGTGTCTATTTCACAGGCAGTAATGCGATTTAGAGGCATTTCTTATCTGTATAGTCTGTAATTATGCACTGCTCTGCGATATCTATTTTAGATTGTATGCACTACACTGTGTAATATAACTGAATTTTCTTGCACATTTATAGAGGCATTCTAGCAGAATTTTTATTCGCATGGGAATACACCGCATAACCACATTGGACCGGGGAAGCAGAAGAGGCATCCAAGCACGAGTCTTTTCAGACAAAGAACTAACTCAAAACGAGAAACACAAAGAATACATGAGAGCAGTAAAGGAAGTAAAATTAGATCACATTTTTAGAAAGCCGTTCATTGGCTGTTTGAGCGGGCACACAGAGGGAGTTACCCGTATAGTAAGGTCTACAATGCAGGGAGAGCTATATGCGTCCACCAGCTATGATGGAACTGTGAAAGTATGGAACATGAGCAAGCGCGAGGAGATGGAGACGATTTCTCTCAATCAAAATACCCCAGTTGCCCTATCCTTTCTGAACGATGCTCTGCTGTACAGCAGCGGCTCAAACATATTTCATCGAGATATGAAGTATTCAGATGTTCTCACTGGTGTACAGGATAGCCTGGGGTCACCGGATGAGACAGAGTTTGTTGCTGGGTCGGGTGTGTTAGACATTGTTGGCGCAGGAGGCACGCAGTTCTATGCATCCACTGTAGATGGAATTGAGATATTTGACAAAAACAGAATAAAAGCTGTTGCCAGCTATAAAGGAGAAAGGCAAGCCAAAAGGCTGTATATAAGCAAGAACGACATGCCTCTGGTATATGCGATAGAAGGAAATAAGATTGTAGGTTACGACAACAGAACAGGAAAGAGCGAACTTGAAATCGTGGCAAAGGCTGAGATAAACGCAATGTCAATAGATCCTATGTCACCAGAGATGATAGCTGCTGGAACAAACAACGGAGAGATATACATGTACAATACGTACTATATAGGACAGAGTTCAACGTACATTACACCTCCCTCAAGGACGCTCCGTGGGCACACCACTGCAATAACAGATATTGAGCACTCTGCGAATGGAACAAGAATAGTAACTGGTTCGACTGATAGAACAGTCAGAATATTCACTAACGATGTAACGCACAGGCAAGAAGCACTCTACCACAACCGGAGAATGCAGGGTGTAAATGCCATCTGCTGCACGAGTGATAATGCATACATTCTTTCAGGGAGTGTTGATACAAACATACGAATATGGAAATTAGACCCAAATTCCAGCACTAAAATATGCACACGAGCAGAAGAAGACTCAAGAGCACTTGGAAATGTTGTAAAAAACAAGTACAGAGATGTAATGCAGATAGAAGATACAAAGAGGCACCAGATAGTCCCCAGAAAGATCAAGAAGGCCATGAAGAATAGATACAACCATATAAAGGCAGAAGCAAAGAAAGAGCTTAGAAGGCAGAACCATGGTGTAATTCCAGAGGAACTACAAAAGAAATAAGACAGTAATAAAATATCCCCAAATTTCCATTTTACTCAAAATTCTGGCAAATCCAACGGAAATACTTTGAAATTCATATTTGTGGTGTTATATCACATAGGCAGTGCACAGATTAAATTAGGAGGAAAATAGTCTGGGTTTCACTGCTTGTGGCAGCTATATGCTAAGAAATTCAGAACAAAAAAATCTGTTGTGTGTATATTACAGCCCCAGCGAATATTTGAAAATAGCAATTTATTTTATTTTCTTTTACTACCCCAGAATGAAATTCGGAGTTTGCAGTTTTAGTGGACACGCTATCCACAGAGGAAAAGGAAGAATATTGGTACGCCCAAACGGAGCAACCTTTTTGCTCTCAAAGAAAAAGTGCCGAAGCCACTTACAGATGGGAATGAACCCAAAGAAGATTAGCTGGACACTTGCCTCAAGAATCATTAGAAAGAAGGCAGTGGCATTCAAGTCATCCAGTGTAACCGTACCAAAGGTAGCCAAGTCAGTAAGAGCATTTGTTGGTCTTTCATTAAGCGACTTAAAGAGCAAGATGGAAAGCAGCACAGGAGAAGCCCCTGCTAAGTCTGGATCTGTGAGATTCACTAAAAGAGACAAGATAAGAAGCATAGCAAAGAAATAAATAATATGAGTACTTACCATTTGGTGTCAGACTTAACTTATGAGATTTTCAGGGTATAATAAACCTTGCACTTGCAACTTAAATAAACTAGAAGGATTTTCAGCACATTCAATTATTTAATAGCGCACTGTTAGAGTTTATACCATATGAATAGACTAATTGTAAAATGGCCGAAAAGTATCTTAACGGATTGAATACTTCTTATTTATTTGAATTCTACATCACCTATTTATTTATGCGTATTTTAGCATTTATTTTTGGGCATATAGAATGTATATGATATGAGCACAGTGCAATTTGTGATTGCGGATTATTGGCGAATAAATATAGAGGCAGAATGGTCGAGTGGTCTAAGACGCTAGATTCAGGTTCTAGTCCTTCCGAGGGCGAGGGTTCGAATCCCTCTTCTGTCATTTATTTTATCCTTTTTTTAAATCCATGGCGAGCGATCTAATTGACATAGCAGCACTTTCAGAGCAGATCTACTACAGCGAAACATACGCAGACATAAATAACAATCTGTACAGGCATGTTATCCTTCCCAAAGAACTTGCACAAATGCTTCCTAGGGACAGGTTGTTGGAGGAGACAGAATGGCGGGCCCTTGGCATTACGCAGAGCAAGGGATGGAGACATTATATGCGACACAGCCCAGAGCCGCATGTTTTACTATTTAAAAAATCTGCTATACACTAAATTATATGCCCTTGTTTATACTCTCTGGCCTTCCGTCTATAGAGAAGAAGGATTTATTCTGCAATATTCTGGCACAGCTTGTTAGGAAATATACTGTGGAAAAAACAGAGGAGGACCCATTAGACATGCCTGGAGAGGCCTTGCCTACAATAGATTCTGTTTTAGTGGTTCTTCAAAACTCTGTGAGCGTGAATGCAAAAGAAGAAACTGCCAAAATGCGGTCAATTATACAGAATAAGCTTAGTAAAAGAGTTTTGGTGGCAATATATGCACCACTACACATAAAGGGGCTTCGGTATGAGATTGCATCAACGGCGAAAAATATGGGGATAGACACTGCGCATATATACTGCAGTGCTGGGTACAATGAAGGAGGAGAAATTTCTGTAGAGGAAATTGAAGGAATCCTTGGAGTGCACGGGACAGCAGCAGATATAAGTACAAAAACAGACAAAACAGAAGAGTTTTCTGTGGTTTCCCGGATATTTGAAGTACCGCGGCGTGCAGACAAGTGGGATGCTCCTTGCTTTATAGCAGATGATGCTAATATTAAGATATGCAATGATTCTTCGCTTGAAAAAGTATGGTGTCTTCTGCATAATGTAGTTAAGCCAAGGACATCTTCTAAGAAACTAATGGGTGCGCCTTTAAACACAAAATATTTACAGAATGTCAAGGAGGTTGTTAATAAAGTCTTAGAAGAAAAAAGGAGAACCACAGAAGTTCCTCTTAAAATATCCAGGCAGGCAGAAATAGACTTTCTCAGCTCAATACGGGCTACTCCACCGCCGATAGAAAAAGTATCCGAAATATTTTCATTCTTCTTAGAAAAGTATCTTAATTAATGGATATTTATCTTAAACAGTGCATTGTTTGTTCAGCCATTGCAGCATAAACACAACTCATATTAATATGTTATGTTGCCTTTTTCTCAGTTATATTTCCGAACGCGCATACCAGAAACACATTTTTATTAAGAGCCGCGGGTATAAACATAATATACAAGCACATTGTCACCATTGAGTAGGTGTATAACAGAAGTTGACTAATTTGAAATGAGACATTTTATTTCAAGCTATACACAGGGCTGTAATGATCTGTAGCAATAAAATATTAAATAGGTTCAACAATATTTATTTTCTCTTTTAGTGTAAAAATAACCCAAATGTTTTATAATGTGTACATATTTTCGGATACTATCCGAATGCTTTATAATAAAAACAAAATGAGTGGGTGTTAATTATTGTGTACATCACATACCTAGTCTTTTTTAAATCGTCTTCTGCCTACCACAATATCATCAGACGACACATCTGAAATGTCTAGGAGGTCAGATATATTATCAGTTTGTGTTGTATTCAGAAGTGTGTCTGTTTCGGTTTGGGATGTGCCCAGCATAGAGAATGACTGCGTATTGTATGCAGTGTTCTCAAGAAGAGTATCAATGCTCTCTGAGTCTGGCCCTGCTGCTATTTGCGAGTCACTGGCTGTTCTATTGCTTGTGGTTGGTTGTGCAGTATCCTGTGGTATGGCAGTGGATATAGGCACTTTCTGAGTCTTTGTAGCCACTTCGATTTCTTTTAAAAGCGTGTACATTCTTGCTCTTTTATTTCCACAGAGGGGAGAAGACTGTACCCAGCTGGTGTACACCTTTACCAGAGCTCGCATGTATTTATGCAGGGTATTTTTGTCTTTGCACTGAGATAACAATGCACCGTGCTTCTTTTGAAATGGAACTTCCAGCTCCTTAAGAAGAGGTGCCCCGTATTTAGACGGAATAAAATCCTTCACAGAATATGGCAGAATTCTTTCTGGCTTGCTTTCTTTTTTCTCTGAAGTGCTTCCGCCCGCTAGTGTGCTTTCTTTTTTTTCTTCTCGGTTTCTTGCCATGGGCTGTAACACGTGCAAAAATTAATGCATTTCATCTAAAATCAAAAGGGCGTAAAGATATTCCGATGGATGTTATGTAAATAGGCGAAAAACAATAAACAAGAATGGCTGCAAATGAAAATAGAAATTTAGACTCACAAAACATCACAAAATCAAAAAAAGTGAGCTCTACTCTGGAAACCAATACTAGTGAGAGTAAAGAACAAGAACCCCCTATGAATATTTCCAAATATGCACAGGAGTATAGCGAAAATAAACAAAGAAGAACTTCTCTGCAAGATAAAACAAATCTGGGGAATATGCACCAGGCAGAAAAAAGAAAGAGCGGCAGCAAATCAGCTATTCCGAATAGTATAACAGATTCTGTGAATTACCAAAGTGAAAGTGCTGATGTTATTTCTACAGTGCAGACTATAGATGCTCTTTTTACAGAAACTACTCCGAATGAATCTTCTATTTTAGCATACACAGGCACTGAAATAGAGCCAGATGCACGTACAACAGAGTCTATTTCGGGTTATACTGGCGCTTCTGTGGAAGAAGAAAGAAAAGATATATATATGTGGTTCAAAGAGCTCATATTTCGCTTCATGAATTATACTATGACTATCTCCCATAGAACGATAGTTTTAGTGAGAAGTTATAACGCAAGGCCTCTCTACATCTCATTTCTTCTTATTTTCTCCATGTACTGTGTTCGGGTGTTGACAATGGACTCTTTTCGGAGAATATCTGAAGAGTGCTATGATGGAATATGTTATAGCAGTATACCTATATATATACAGAGTTTAGACTTTTTTCTTAGCCTTGCAACGTGCATATATATAAGAGGCATACTACATCAGGTGGGCGCCAGAGAAAGCTCTAACTATCTCATTCTAATCACGCATCTTGTGTTTATATTAGGAAGTGTGTGGGCACTTCATCTGGACAAAGACATTTTGAACCGGATAGATATAGTTATAGGCTCTACTTATGATGTGGCTGGAATCTTGATTATAAACGCGATATTTGGATATGTGTCTCGCCGACGCATGCTTATATATCAAAGCATTGTTGGTTTTTCTGTCAATTATGCGATTTTTATTTATATAAGCTACTATTTTTGGGCAATTATTAAAAATACGTCGAAATTTACTCTGCATAGCCTAGCAAAGCATGTAAACAACCAAAATTCAATGGCCGCAAAAAAAGAGAAGGAAGACCACATACGCGCTCTTTCAAATATTTATTATAAAAGAACCGCTATGGCCGTAATTAAAAAATACATCTTTCTTATTTCTATATATAAGATTGCAATTTGTATCTCAACTGCTCTGTTTTTTATGTGCTATAAAGTGATCTTAAAAATAAAAACAAGAAATCCTGTGATGGAAAGCATTCAGGAGAGAACGTATAATTCTCGCCGGGTCAAAGCTATGGGAATACTTTTAATTATTGAATTTATACGAACTTCTGTGTGGTGTATTCTTTTAAATATTTTACTGCTAACCATAAAGAAAGCATTAGAAACCGTGTAAGGAAAGGAGAAAGAAACGATTGACCATGCGAAATATATATATGATTTAGATGGGCCGACAAGGAAACTGTATTCTTCACTCTTTATAGTATTTTTAATCACTTAATTAACTGATTGTTTTTTCATATCCTGAAATATAATCAGAGTCCATGGCATGTGCTGAAGTAGTTTCCACGTACAAACATTAATAAATAAATCCCACTCTAGTTTGTCTTTAGATTTAATTAAGACTTACTTGCCTCTATTGTATTCTATTATTATACAAACTAAAAAGAATTATTCCTTCCTTTTATTTTTAGCGTATTTTAGGTGAATTTCATATTTGAGAAGAAGTATACGAATTGTTAAAAATTCTATTACAAACAGCTTTAAATAATCTGGGACCATATAGAGCTTGCTATTTGCATTAAACAAATAGTACATACTATTTCACTAAGTGATATATGTACCTTCATTATTCTATCAGGATGTTTCTAGGTGTTAAATTATTTGTTTATGCTTTACTCTACCCGATGTGTCTGGAAAAGACCCAAAAGCATGAAACTTCCTTAGAATATACTGATTACCAGAAAATTCTAGTAAATAGAAAATTTTAGAACAAATCTAACTCGAAATATTTTCTCTCTGTGCAAGGTTTAATTTTCTTGCTATTTTTGGATTAATTGCATTTAATTTAATCAATAGCCCTGTTCTAGCCCCATTGTAGTAGGTATATATACCCTGTAATATTAGGCAATTAATATGCAATTTAAAAGATTCTACAAACAACTATTCATCACAATAGCAGGCGTGTCTGCGCTATGCGCCACAAGCACAACCAAAGAAGACAATTCTTCTGACACAGAATCTGCAATGAACGCATTCTATATAGATCCAGGCTTTGGGCAGAATGTATACCCAAACATAAAATGTCTTCCAGTGTGCCCACCTGTAAATCCATGCGACCAAATATGTCCTCCAGTAAACCCATGCAGGCCAGTGTGCCCACCAGTCAACCAGTGTAACATAGATCCATGTAATAATCCATGCAATAACCCATGCAATATTGATCCATGTAATAACCCATGCAACAATCCATGTGTAGATATGAATAGTCAATTAGACATATCAAGCTTCTTTGCTGCCCTATGGAAGAAGATTCTTATTGCAAAAAAGAGCCCATCTAAAAAGGCAGCCATCAGAGCTCTTAAAAGAAAGATGATTCTTCTCTGCAAATATGCATTCCAGTTGCTTCGCTGCCAGAACCAAGGAGCTGCAGCTGAGTGCTACAATGATAAACAGTACTGTTATATGAGTCTAAAAGAACTGTTCTCTTCTCTTAGATGGGCAGTTTGCAATCTTGACTACAACAGCCAAGCCTGCTTTTTAGAATATGCATATGGTGTACTGTGTATGTAAAATTTGAATAAATGAATTTCTAAACACTTTTATTTTCTCATATGTTCAATGCTGAAACGCACTTTCTATCTAAGCAAAAATCGAAACGCGATGCGACAGTCGGAGAATCTCTTCACATATGGCTGGGAAACACACCATACCTACATAAAAGCAGGCGTCCTATACCTAAAGAGCCAAAATTTCCATATGATCACATAACAGAAGAGTCTGCAGAAGAGCTGCACCAGCTTTTTACAGAGTATATTAAACAGTTAAAGACAGAAAATAAGAGCGTGGCAATAATAAGCGTCCTCTACAAAATGGAGCTGATTGGCGTGCACATATCGCCAATAAAGCACAGACAAAACATACTAGATGCAAGTTCGCTTAAAAGAGGCATATTAGTAAATGAAACAAAGAATACTCTGGCAATTGCATATGGTGGCAATGTAAAGGTGTTTCCAAAAGCAATGTATAACTTTATTATTTATGTAGATGGTGCAAAGTATTTTATGATTGGGATGGGGCTTAAATCAGAAAGAAGATATTCCAAATAAGAATGGGCTACTCTTTTAGCTATTTCATCTATACATAGAATGTACATATGTCAAATGAAGAATCGCTAGCTATTTGTATGCCACACAACCCAAAATATTATTTATGTGATAGATAACCTAGGTTGAAACACAACTACTGGAAAGGCATATAAAATAAAGTTCTAAACAATAATAAGAATGCATAGAAAGATAACTCGAAATAAATAATATATCTGTATGATCTAAAAATACTTGAATGCTTGAATAACCATTGGAATAGCCCATTCCGATCTAAATTTAAAATAAATAAACATAACCCGAAACATTAAGGTTTATTACTCCTTATTTCTTTTTTTGTAAACTGTCAAAAGAAATCTCTTCTTTAACAAGCTTGGTAAGTGTGGATGGAATGTCAGAAATGGCGATGCGGATCTGCATTGTGCTATCTCTTTCCCGAAGAGTTACCATTTTGTCTTCTAACGTATCAAAATCAACTGTTATACAGAAGGGAATGCCAATCTCATCTGCACGAGAATATCTTCTTCCAATGGATGCCTTGCTCTCATCTAGATTACAACTAATTCCTGATTCAACTATAGTGTCCTTGAGTGAAGTAATAATCTCAGTAAATCTTTCATCCTCCTGTAGTGGTAGAATAATGCACTTTATAGGGGCCATGCCTGGGGTAAAGCTAAAAAGAGACTTCTGCTCGTCGTCTTCACGTATCCAGAATGAGTGCCACAGAAGGGCATAAAGGATTCTTCCTATTCCAAAAGACGGCTCTATCACACTAGGTGTGTACTCTTCAATGTGCTTAACGATTTCTAATTTCTCTATCTGGGTTACTATCTTTTCCCCAAGCAGCTCAATCTCTATTTCATTCTCTGATATCTTCTTTTGTTCTATTTCATCCTCAGTCAGAGCTTCTAATGCCTGTATCGCCTTTTGTGCTTGTGATCTGAACTTTGATCCTAGCTCTTTCTTGTTAACCACTGCAACTGTTTTCTTTTCCGTGGTTGGTGTGGTTAGCCTTCTTCGGGCAACTAATTTGTCCCCTGTTTTCTTGCTGTGCACTGTGAGGTCGTAGCATGCCCTGTCTGCAATGCCAACACATTCAATCCATCCAAATGCAGTGTCAATTTCCACATCCCAGCAGTCGGTTGCATAGTGTGCCATTTCAGTTGGCAGATGTTGTCTAATCCTAATAGCACTTTCTGGTATGCCGATCTTAACTAAGAACTGATATACTCTGATAATAAAATACCCAAGAGTCTCATTGTCAACTACTCCCTCTTTTACAGCCACGTCCATAGACATTGTATGTATTGTCTGGTCTTCGCCCTCTGCGTCCTTTTCTCTAAAAAGAAGAGGAAGCTCTATACTAGAGTACTTAGCAAACTTTGGATGTGATTTTTCTTCTGGGTGTACAAAGTGCTCAATCTCTGCCATTAAGAACTCTCTCACTCTAAAAAGCCCGGTTCGTGGGCTTATCTCATTTCTAAATGCCTTTCCTACTGTTGCACTTGCAAATGGCATCTTATCTCCATTGTTTTCCAGCAGCCTTTTAAAGTTTAAGAACTGACCCTGCGCAGTCTCTGGCCGCAAAAAGCTCTGTGACTTCCCGCACGGTCCAACAATCGTGTTGAACATCAGATTAAATGGGGCAATTTTTGTCAGGGCGTTCTTATTGTCGCTTTTTATCTCATACTTGTCAATAAGGCCCTGTAGCTCTTCTTCTCCAAATGAGTCAATCATATTTGCCTTGCTTATAAACTCCTGCCTCTCTTTCTCATCCTTATTCTCTGCCTCTCTTAGAAGATAGTCTCTTACTAAATGGTCTGCTCGATAGACTTCCCCTGTTACAGAGTCAGCGCACATCAGGTCAGTAAACTTTTCGACATGTCCACTCGACTTTAGAACCTCAAATGGTGTAATGATTGCCGTGTCTACCTCCAGCATGTTTTCCGTTAGAACAAAATGGTTTCTCCAAATAGATAAAAAGTTGTTTTGTAAAGCACACATATTTGGCCCAAAATCAAAAAACCCAGAGACACCGCCATATGACTCAAAGCTTTGCGTATAGAAAAACCTTCTTTTTGCAACTTGCTCAAGCTTTTCTCTCTTTTCTTTGACTTTTATATTCATAAAAAGAATTTTAGTTTTAGGAATAAGTACTGCTGTATATAGAAGCACATATTTTATAACTTATTGCACATTTAATTATCATAGAGGATTACATTCCATCTGTAAAGAAACGTCTTTAAATTTAATGCTTCTTTAACTTTATATATTTAGAATGCAGAATTTCCTGCCTGTATATCTCAAAATATGTATAAATATTTGAATACGCAGGTAAATACAAACAGATTTTTAATAATGCACTACTTTATATGTATTTAATTAATATTATCAGTAGATAGAGAACACTTCTATATAGAGGCCCTCTATCTATTTTTAGATTTAAAAATGGTCTTTTCTATTCTAGACATAATAAACTCTCTATGCGTGGTGATCTTGTTCATTAGTCGTGCAGTCGTGAAGGGCCTCAGCTCTTTCTCTGCTATTTCTGTGGATGTCTTTGCCTGTATATTTCTAAGAATTGCCATATCTGCCGCTGTAACAAAAGAAAGTGCATGCCCCTTTTGCTGTATTCTTCCTGTTCTTCCTATTCTATGGATGTAGTCTGTGTAGTGATTTGGTAGGTCATAGTTTATAACACAGCCAACATCCTTTACATCCAGCCCTCTTGAAAGTACATCAGTGGTCAAGAGAACTCGCGCTAGGCCTGACCTAAATCTAAAAAAGGAGGTGTGCCGTGTTTTGTTGTCTGTGCATCTGCTCAGACCCACTGCATTTATTCCGAGCTCCTGCAGCACCTCTGAAAGAATTGCACAGTTGTCTGCTCGGTTCATAAATACAATAACCTTTGAGTCTTTATACTCCTCAAGTAGAAGAGTTGCCAGATGCGCATCTTTAGACTGCCGGTGAACAAGAGCATATTCCTGCGTAATGGTTTTAGGTATTGGGCTCTGCCGCGTATCAACAGTCCTGATGTCTCGTGCAAGAATAAGCTTCCATATTTCTGGACATATAGTTTTTTCAACTATTTCATCTTCACTCATGGATACTCCAGAATGAGCTTCTTTTTCTTTCTTCTCTCCACTATCACATGCTTCTTTTCGAGAGTCTTTCTCTAAAACTACTGTACCCTCGGTATTTACATTGTTTTCTTTCTCCTTTTGTCCTTCTTTCTCACCGCCTAGCTGCTCATCTGCAACAAACGCGCTTTCCGAGTCTTTCTGGTACTGCCTGCCTTGCTCATGTACTTTAATTGCTATTTTGGGTACTATGTCAGTTGCTGAGAATAGAAGCAGCTGTGCTTTTGGTGTTCTCTTTAAAAGCTCACTAAGTATTGTATAAATGGCCGGTGACTGGTCGCTGTTTAGAAGAAGATCTGCCTCGTCCAATGCTATTTTCTTTATTCTCTTGAAGACAGAAACATTGTCTTCACTACAGAACATAGCAGCCAGCCGCCCTGGCGTGGCTATAACAATGTGTGGTTTCTTTTGGAGCCTTGCGGCCTGCTTGTGCACATCCATTCCCCCATGTATTATTTCGCATGTTATTCCAAAGTAGCTTCCCATGGTGTCCACCTTCTCCTTTGTCTGAACAGCCAGCTCTCTAGTTGGTGTTAGTATAAGAGAGTGTACGCCATATGGGTCTTCTGCTAGTGACTCTATTAGGGGTATAACAAAGCACGCAGTTTTCCCCGTTCCCGTCTCTGAAAGGCCAATTATGTCTTTTTTCTCTGTGAAAGGTAGCAGCTTCTTCTGAATTGGCGTCTTTTCTTTAAAACCAATTCGCTTCAGTATGTCGTTTATTTCTTCCTGCACTGAGAATACCATTAAAAATTTTTAAATCATGATATAATTATATACAGAATGAAGTGCACTTGCTAAAAGTCTATTATATCACGTGTCTAAATTTCGGGCTATGCTACTTTCCTTTCTATTTGTTTAATTTTGCTTCTTGGTATAACCCGAAAATATCAGAAGGTCTGGCTTATTGTGCTGTTTGTTCTGTATATAACCCGAATATAAAGCCGTGCCTAATATAACTTGAAGTTGAAATGTAAAAAAAATGAAAAGATATGGTAATTTCAGAAAATAGCGCTAAAGTTAGTATATGCTTTACAGTCTCTCTCATATACTGCCTAGATACATCCGCCATGTTTGGATGATATGACTGAATTCCGTGGTGTGTGGTTGCTAGTATAAAGTTATATATGTGCTTAGTTGAATATTATGTTTTATTCTCTTGTTTTTAGTACTTTCTTATGTTTTTTGTGCTTTTGTACTTCTATATAGAACAAATTTATTTTAATTTTATAAAGTCTTCATAAATGAATATTTAATTAAATACAAATCCATTTTAAATATGCTATGTGTGAACAGTTTATATTTTTAAACCACATGAAATAATTTATAAATTTAATAAATCATAGAAGCAGCCCTGGATACTAAAGAGCCAATTAAGCAGAGTCCGGTTTGGTAGAAATAGAAAAGAATGTGATGATGGGTATAAAATGGCCAATTACAACAAATACTACGTAAAATAAGATATTTGGATATACAAACGTATATATTATACTTTATTATAGAAAATAGCTCTGGCTTAAGTTTGTTTAATATGTATCTGTTAATGATAGGCCATAAAATTATTTGTGAGTGCGCACAACAAGGTCTTTATAGGTGTGCCAGCTCTAAAATGCTTCGAACATCTGAGCAAAATCGGAGACTATCAAGAATAAGAGCACTTGACAGAAGATTTCGGTCTTTCATGCCACCGATGAATCTTTCAATTGGAAGAGTGTTTGTATGTGGACCAAATCTGTAGTCCAGTACCACTACACACGAAAGATCAGTTGACACCTTATCTAGGTCCAGTAATAGTTGGCCCTCTGCATAATCGCAGTCATTTCTATACAATCTCTTCTCAAATATAGGCCCTCTTCTTTCTAAGTAGTCTGCCACACCATCAGCAAATTCTTTCTCCTTGGTTGTATACAGAATAATTGTGTACCACTCAGAGACCATCTGAAGAAAGTTCTCCAGCATGGGCCGAAACACCACAAAGTGTGAGCACATAGAATTGTTTATTTTATACTGCACTATGTGGTCTACCCTGTGCTTTGGTGGATTGATTGACGAGCAAAGAATAACTCCCTCAAGGCCTAGAACAAGATACTTCTTTTTTGAAAGATTTATCTCGTAGTTGTTCAGAAAGCTCCAAATGCTTAAAGACTTAATGTATCGGCGCACGCAGGGAACACTAACCAGAGCATCCCACTGAGTACTTTTTTCCATGATCGGCTCATCTGAGTTATGTTGTTTTGAGCTTTTGGCTTTCATATTCTTTAGATTTTTTAGTTTGAAAATGAAATTCATAAACATTGTGCTTCTCTTTGCAGGACTTGTTCACTCTAGAATGTTTCTAAACATACGCGACATTTCTGCGCCTTTCTCAATCCAGAGGGGAGTGATAGACAACCAGATATGCAAGGGGCTTTTCAAGCTTATAACGCCAACTAAGGGAACAATTAGTGCAACAATTTACTCAGAAGACATGAAAAGAGTGTTCACAAAGGACAACCTCAAACATAATGAAGAAGTCCACTTCTCATTCAACACCACAACAGGGCAGACATACATCATAAAACTAGAGGAGATGGAAGAGATTCCAGAGAAAAGTGTGAAAGTCGAGTATGAGTTTACATCGCAGTACAACACATTCAACAAAAACATAGCAAAGTATGAAGTGATTGACCCAGCGCTGACAGAAATGACAAAGTTCGAGAAGCTTTTATACGAACTGTCTCTCCAGACCTCGTATAGACAGCGAGAGACTGCAGCTTTCTCTGACAGTGTTAACGAGATTGTTGTTTCCATCCTTTGTATAAACTTGCTTATATTCATTGCGTTTGCTGGAATATTAGCATATCAAACGATTTCCTTCAAAGACTTTTTAAAGAAGAAGAAGCTGATTTAATAAAGGAAACTGTTTTTAGTATATTTAAGGGTGTGCTGCTAATGCGTATTCTCTCTTAATTCTTCTTTTTCATCAAAAAATTATAATATATCCCGAAATGGATATAACTAAAACAATTTAAAGTGCTTCGATATAAAGAGAAATAATTTTGAAGTTGTCTTAAGAAGGCATGGTAGATCTGAAAACAGGCAAACAAACAAAAAACACTGAAACCGTGCTATTTTATTTGATCAAAAAGGCACTAGTGTACATGTGTATTGTTTGTTTAATGGTGTGGTGTAGTGAAACTGGAAAGTATTTGAGCTTTAAAAAGGAGCGGGTTTGTTCGTTTTTTACCCGAAATAACATAGGAATATCTACACATGTGATTTTAAAGATAGAAATTAAGGATGGATCGTATAGTTCTGAAGAGATTTTGCATCTTAACTCCGAGCTAGAGCCAGAAAGTAACTGTAAGTACATTTTGACCAAGCCAGAGTACTCTCTTAAGATATACATAAATGCGTATGCGCGGATGTTTCTTAAAACAGAAAAAAACAAAGTTGTTTTTCCTGTCTCTTCCGAGCTTCCAGTATCTCATGTGCTTAGCTCACTTGAGAACTACTTTCCTATATTCCCGAACTTCGATGGATTTGCACTGTATCGGCATTTAAAGTTAGAAAACAGCACGTCTCTACAGAAGGTAGAAATGCATAAAAAGGCAGCAGAGATGGGGCCAGTTCTGCATCTTCAGCCAAGCAACCCATTTGGTATGTCTCGCAAATTCCCTTCAGCATTCTCAAACGAGTTCTATCAGCTGAAAAATCTTAACAGTACCACTGTGTTTGCTAAAAAGTACATTGTAAGTATATACGGCCATTTTCTGTTTGCGTGCAAAAAAGGAACAGACGGGTCGCTTGGATATACCCTAGAGATTACAGAAGATCTTATAGCCTATCCACAGATAGTAGGAAGTAAAGTGTTTGCAATTATAGAGCAGAATGGGACAAAATGGTCCTTGTTCAATAAAGACGCAGATGCCGTGAGAACTCTTTTATACTATATTGAGCGCGCACCGCGGTACCTTCCCCGGGAGACAGAAGCAATTGCAGAAACTGCAGAAAGCTGGGAGAAAAAGTGCGATAACGTGCGGAATATTGTGACCTACAATATTTCGTCCTCTTCCCTTCCAACGGCATCAGTGCTTTTTCCCAGAAGCATTCCAAAATTGAAAGACGAAATAAATAAAGAGCAGTCTGCAGAGTTCCTTATACGAAAGCTAGAGTCACACGTCCAAAGAAGCATATGGGATAATGTAAATATTGAATTTCTGGTCTATTTATTGAGCATGCAGGGCATATCACTTGCCTCTGAAATACATGAGGAAATTCGAGAGTACTCCCTTCACAGAAAGCGCATTTTGCGGAAAATCAAAGAAATAGAGGATTCTCTCTGATTAAGAATACTTAAAGTCTGATATGGGCCTTTTACAGGGAAATATATTAGGGGGCACACGCATGTATCAAATAGAATAGCTCTTTCATCCTTGATGACGTTTCTTTGCTACTTCCTTCCGCGTATGCTCTGTCTGCGATTTTTTTTGTCACACCGTCTCTTTTCAGTATAGGAAGAATGTGCTTGATGAAAAAGTTCATAAAGTATGTATTTGCATTTTTTGTAAGATAGTCTAGCAGATACTCTGTTTCCGCAGTGGATAGAGATTCTTTGCTTTTGATAACTGCCTTCATGATTGGCCAGTCAAATTCTGCATCTGGCCCCTTGATAATAAATTTATCTATTTGTGCGTCTGTGTGCTTTATCTGTTTCTCTATAACCTTTATAACAAGATTCACAAACTTGGGCTTCAATCTAATATCAATCTGTCTCCACTCTTGCTTGATGCACTCCATTAGATATGCAAAAAACTCGTTTCGATCTGCTCTTTTTTCAATTGCAGTGAGAACAAAGTCTGCCCACTTTTCTTGCTTTTGTATTTTTGGAAGCCCCCAGTAGTTTCTAAAAAGTGCTAGACATACTTGCTTAAACTCTGTTTCGCTGTTTATAGTTGCACTCTCGATCACGGAAATTGCCGAGGGATCAAACTCAAACTCTTCAGCTAATTCTATGCGCGCAACGGCTTCAGTCACTGACATTAAAAAATTGTAAATCTTTTCTCATATTATGCAGTAGTACAAAAGTGCAATTTAAATGTTTAATGTATAACCGGTTTGCTAATAAAAAAAAGCTGCTAAAGCAGTATATAGAAATGCGTTTAAATTAGGCAAGCCATATTTTGAAGCTGCATAATTAGAATAGATGAAATTTCAGGAGTGGCAAAAACCATAAAGACAAGTTTAAACAACAAATTCTCTAGAGAATATACTGGTATAAACAATATTAAATCGCAGAGAAAGATTGCATTCATAACTATATAGATATATTTCTATGGGCTAATGTGCTGATTAGAGAATTTTGCGGCGCGTAGCAGAGAACAGCATGTTTCTATTATTTTTGTGCATGAGCCGCCCGTGCAAACACTATGAATAGTTTAAATGAGTATGTATAAAATTGTTTAATTATTCTATTATTAAGATATTTAATGTAAGCTATGTATGATTTATTAAAAATAGAATATTATTTATGTCCTACATTTAATAAAGCTGTTATTTGCTGTATATTGTATATAACTCAAAATACAGTCTGAATATAATTATTTACATGTAACCCAATCATAAACCCAAAAGTATATCTTTATTTACTCCAGCGAAACTATAAAATCTATAAGTGTATACAATTAAGTGAAAATCTTTAACTCTGAAGGGTTTATATTAAAATGCAACTGCAAATACCAAAATCATATGGAAATAGAAGAGGCATAGCAGTATATAGGGTGTGTTTAGGAGGATCTAAATTAATTTTAAATAAACAAAGATATATTCTTGTTTGATTCTAAATCGGACACTATTAAGTTTGTTTAAATATAAATACTTCCTTGCAATTCTAGGCAGGAGTTATGAATAAAGTATAAACAGTCATATTTGATAAATGTAAAAATAGAAGCAGCTGTAGTTTAATCTGCTTTTATTTCTTTTACTTTAGTGTAGAAGCAATACGTTTAATAGAGCAGAAGCCACTGCAAATGATGGAAATCATAGTCTATGCACTTCCTCGGCTGGTTATGTGCTGGTACGATGCATCCACACCATTCTGCAGCAAAGGAAGTATGTCTACTATCTCTTTGTACTCCTTGTTTTTTAGTGCTCCAATAAAACCTGCAGCAAAGGAGTCTCCAGCGCCATTTGTAAAGGCATCGCGTGAGACTGGCTTAGGTGACACTCTTCTAAGAGGACCGTTAGGAATTTTTCCAATGACATCCTCCGATCCATCGGTAATTGCATATGCAACATTAAGTGTGTCTAGCCACTCAATGAGAGACTCTTCATTGTCTTTTTTAGAAAGCTCATAATACTCTGACTTGTTTCCTATAATAAAGTCGGACAAGCGTATCATTTCGAGTATTTCGCTTCGGAACAGACTTACCATCTCCTGTGAAGAGAGGTTAATAATTGCGCAGAATCCAATTTTTTCTTTGTTAATGTGCACTGCCATGTAGTCTTTCACTATATTAGGAAGGACAAACATAAAAGAAACAAAGTAGAATACAGTGTTTCCGTCTACTAGCCGTTCTATTTCTGTCTTTGCCTTGTCAGAATAGCACACTGAGCTGTCTTGCAGTGCAATGTTTGCCCGTTTATCGTTATTAATGAAAACATACGCCCAGCTTGTGGAAAATTTATCTCTTTTATCGAGGTATATGTTTACTTTGGTGTTCTGCATTTTCTCTTCTATTATCTCACCGTATGCGTCGCATCCAATAATTCCAAAAAAGTAGCACTGCAGCCAGTTAGAAAGAATTTTCTGAGTGTTGAACGTGGCACCCCCTGCTCTAAATGTGAATGAGTTGTTTTTGGTTTTTATGGATTTCATAACGTAATCATGTATCTTATGGTGCTCTTTTTCTGAATAACTTACTATTGCATCTAAAGCCACTCCATTCTCCAAAAGAAAACTTTCTTCTATATTCACAAATATATCAAGCATCGGCGGGTAAATCGCTATGCATCGCTTTATTGTACGCATAGGAGTTAAAAAAATATTTGTACGTAAATACGCATGTTTTTAGAAAAAATTGTCTATAATCAGCTAGGATTACATTAAAAAAGTAAGTATAAAGTAGTGAATGCTAATATAATGCAAAATATGTGCAGTGTTTCTTTTGAAACTCATTTGAAGGCACTTATTTTCGGGATATTTTAATACAATTCAAAGTTTAGATAATTTAGCATGCTGTCTCGTATATCCAAAATAAAAAAGAGAGTTTCTTTTATATGGGCTTAATTCATGTAGCTTAATTTTATAAGCTAGAGGTGTGTTTTGTATTTAAGGAAAATGTTGTTAGTTTTGGCAAAAAAGTCCCACTGGCTAAAAAATTAACTTAGTGGGACATAATTTAATTTTCTCAAGTATTTTTAGATTACTCTAGTTGGCATAAAATAACATAGAAATTCACCCCTAGTTCTATATTTTTTCGTATATTTATGTGTAATTAAAGAAAACACTCTAAGAGCTAATAAACATCGTAAATATAGAAAATATGAAAGTTGAAGCATGCAGTGTGTTACCACGATGCTGATTTTAAACATCCTGGATTATATAAAAACAATAAATATTATTTAGACTCTAAATCGAATACTTTTACTTTATTCTAGAAGTATATCAAGTTATTCTCAGCAGTTGCAATTTTTAGAGCAGCATTTTTGACTAGAGTTGCAGTCATTACAGTCACAGCCATTATTTTTGCAATTCTGTTTATCACCGCCATTAATTGCTGAGCAACAGGAGCCCGTACAGGAACCTCCTGCTTTTACTTGGTAAATGTTGAAAACGGCTAAGAATGCAATTGTTAATACTAATACTTTTGTGAACTTCATTATATTTGTCTAGAAGCGCACTGTATTTATACTTAAGTTGGTGATTTATCTGGCCAATGAGAATTTTTTACCCTTTTTATTTCTATAAACAACCAATTATTTTAGAGGGGGCATTGCATCATATATACTCCTGTCTATCTCATAAATTCTGAAATATTACAGCATAAAGGAGTATTTTATTTAAGATCATATTACCACTAAGTGCACTTTAGGCAGTATGTCTAGCAGTCTAGTAATAGATATTTAGAATAAATAATCTGCCATGAAATTAAGTGCAGTATAATGTCTTAAAATAAATATAAATTTGCTAATAGCACGAAAACTGAGATATCTTAAAATACTTTATATGTCAATTCGACCTGTTGTAGTTTCTGTTTAAGGTGCGCATGCCAAAACAAAAACAGAAATGCCAGAATGTGCAAAAATGCATATTTTAGAGAAGTAGTTATGCTTAAGAAAACAAATTATTATAAAATTAATTTCATTTCAGAAGACAGAGGAGTATATTATGACTATTTATTAATTGTTATCCTAATTAGAATTATGGCTTTCTTATTACACACAACTATCCCAAAGGCGTATCCAGAGACAGTGCAGAAATATTTGGAAGTGGCTCAGTGGTTGTAGAGGTGATTCTCAGATTTTTCTCATTTGCCAGGTGCAGAAGAGATACAAGATAGAACTGCACAGATACCTTCTGCTCCGGGATAGTATTATACATTTCATTTACTTTCTTTTCTCCCTGCTGAATTTTATCCCACATGTTCTCTTTTATCTTTACTATATCGTTTCTGCGTGCTTTTCTTAGTGCGCTCTGTAGAAGTCTACGGGATAGAAGAGTAGTGGGCGCAGTACCTGCGTCTTCCTGTGTATAGCTCAATGGCGCATTATTTTCTGCAACATCCTGCTCTATATCTGCATGCGCTGGAGGAACAAAGTTTGTATCTTCCTGGTCTGCATACGCAGTATCTGGCATGTCAAGTATAGATGGAGAAGTGCTGTGTGCCGTGCTTTCCTTTCCATATACTCCGTGTACTTTTTCGGTTGCATGCAGCGTTCCTGGGAAAACAAACATTTTATATAGATCTTCTATTCCTACATTATGATCAGGAGGAAGTGTATTGCAGTTCTTTCGCCTTTCTGATATTTGCTGGGGAGTCATTACAATATTCTCGCCCTTCTCAAACAAGGAGGAAATTGGAAGATGTGTGTCAGTAAGGAAGTCGATAACTGCCTTCTTTCTTTCCCTGCAATCTGTTTTTTCTTTTTGCTTTCTCCGAGAATGCACTTTCCAGTGAGAGGGCCCTGCCCATCCCTTGGCATACCCAAATGGAGTATACACCAGATGAAGATCTTCCTTACTGGGGCGAAACTGCTCTACCATTTGGCCAGGTACTTCTGCCTCGCCGCTGTATTCTGCGCTAGGACTTGCGCCGTCTGGGAAATCATCAGCCGGCGCGCTGTTCATATATGAGCTATACCCTGCGAATGTAGCTGTGCTTTCCTTATATCCATATTCCAAGCGGTCAGTGTCATAGCTTATGTTGTATGCGTATGTGGGAAGAACCAGCTCTTCCACTGATTTGTCTGGAGTAAATGTTGCAAACATAGGGCTTATGTACTTTTTATTCTCTCCCAGATATAGAGACTGTCTAAGCGCAGAAAAGTTTAAAGAGTGTGTGTTTTCCATCGAGTGCGGTTCAACAGCTTCACTAGCTTTCTCTACCTCTACTGTACCCTGCTTACTAGGAAGCCGCAGAACATGAAATCCCTCGCCATCTTTCCACTTGAGGAGGTGCATGAGAAGCCCCCTTGTATCTCCTTCTTTAAACTCTCTTGAAAGGTGTTCAAGTATTTCATCGTCCAGCGATGCTATTCTATGCTTAATAAGAATAGCCTCTGGGTTTGGCTCTATCGTTGGGTGCACTCTCACTCGAGATTTCTGTTTCTCTGGCTCCTTTGACCGCCCTACAGAATCCATTAGCTTGTCTGCTTCATCCACCACGCTGTCCACACGCGTGCTGTATACCTTCACGCACCCATCAAGCACTATGCTTGCGTGCTGAAAGTTCATGTTGTTTGTCTCCTTTTCCTTAAATTTTTCTATGTTAGAGAATTCCTCGATAAGAGTAGAGTGCCATGTTGTCTTTGCATTTATTTTGCTCTCAATTGACTCTTTTAGAAGGTCTGCTATTTCTCTTTCTCCTGCAGTCATGGATATTTTTGTCGAAATAAAAAGTGTAATTAAATAGAGAATGGCCTATTTTCCTGCGCGCTTAAAGTAACTTTTTACTGCACATTATAAGTTATGCAAAAAATATTTCCATTGCAGGCTGCTGTCTTTTGGATATTGATCTTCTATTTTGTTATATTTGGGCATATGAAAAAAATTAATTGGAATGCAGATGTAATTCTTATCTAGAAATTATTAAAACAGGGAATGAAATCTTTACGAGAAGAAGAGCAAAGAAATGGATGCAAAGAACTGCGCAGTCCTATACTTCACGCGGGGGCAAAGAAAAAGGAGGATGCTGCAGACACAGTCATTACATATACAAACAAGGAAGGGGAGCGCGTCTTACGAATCGTCAATCTTATACAAACAATGGAGCGTACACCTGAAAAAGTTGAAACTGTGGTTTCTGTGCGAACCCTTTCCTCCGTGGATAGAAATGTAAACATGGGCGTGCTTGAAAACCTGTGCATTTTTTGCGACTCTCCTGTTGATACACAGGCATCAACTCTTTTGTGCGCACAGTGTTTACAGGCAGAACCGCAGAAACCTGCGGATACCTCTTCATACTATAACTTTTTTTGAGTACATGCACACAGTTCCAGTTATATTTCGGGGCGTAATCTGCACCCAATGAATAGAGTGTATATATGCAATGCTGCCTTAAATGTTATGATACATTAGATGATTAATCCAAAATTTAATTTCTGTTCGCCTAGCTTCAGCAGTATCACACTGTATTCTGTTTTTAGGCTGCACTGCTGCATAATTTGGTAAATAATTAGTTAAATAAACACAAAATTGTTCTAGTAAACTGTTTTCTTTATATATAGCCAAAAATGTTTGCACAGGCTTCTTTATATTATAGGATATTTTCTGTGTTGTAAAATATAGCTAGATTAATTAAAGGTTTATATAATGATTTATTTTACAGAACTATCAAGTATAGATAAATAGATGATCTGTTTGCTACTGTTTTCTAGTGCACGACGCATTCATATAGAAATACATTCTGAAATCCAAGAAATCTCTATTATTGTTATATACTAGTAAAAAGAGAAAATACTCCACAAATCGGCTTTAAGCGGTGTGTATTTCTATATACTAAGAAAAAGTAGATGTAGTGACGGGACGTTATCTGTGTATACTGGCAGAATCTAGTAGTATATACAGATAAGCATACATTGGCCCATTACACATCTATTCTTTGGCTTTGGATAGTTTTATTATTTTTCTAGTATACACAGTGAATACAATATAATTCTATTGTGTGTGGTAGTCTGGGTGGATGTAGTCGCTGTTCTTAACTAAACTCTGGCAGTATGGGCACCTGTTTGAGTACTGCTTTAACCACGTATCGATACACTCTATATGGTAGATGTGATTACAGGGAAGAAGCCGGCAGTTAGACTCTGGTAAAAACTGTTCAAAGCATATCACACAGTCTTGTGGAACCGGCGGATCACTGGGTGGTATGTTTATATACAGCATTGTGGGAATCATCTGCAGATCTTGAGAGGCCACTGTTTTGGGAGCTGGCCTGCGCACTGCGTGTCTACTAATAAACAGGTATAGCCCACCAATGGCAACAGTCATTATGCTTATTAAAACAAGTGCTGCAAACGGTGCTACTGTGTCTTGAAGTCCCTGCTTTGGGGATATCTCAATATATATTGTAGGCACCAAAGGCCCCATTATATGGGATATTATTGGGTTTGATATTGCTTTGAAATATACTAGATCTTCTGCTGTTTGCATTCCAATTACGCGCGGGCCTTTAATATGGCTGCTGCACATTTTCAATAGATCATCTATCTGAGAAGTGGTTGTGCATACAACTACAAGAAACCCATCGTATTTAATTGCCTCCAGAAATGATATAGCATCTTTTATAGTAGAATCGTAACTTGTTAACAGTGCACTGTTGTTTTTCAGATCAATTATAAAGTTTTTTAGTTCTCTGTTATATTTACTGTCTTTTTTAGCTATGTTTATAAGGCTTATCCCATTTTCCTGCACAGAAGGATCCTCGCGCAGTATTAGTGGTATTTCAATTTGAGCTCTTTCCTCAAATAAGCGTGTTAGCATGTATTCTATTGAATTAGATGAAATGGATATTGCTTTTTTTGTGCTGGTTTTATGTATAAAATACAGCGTGTTTGTATCGCAGTACGCGCTGTACTCTTTCCGGCCCATCAACATCTTTCCATCCTTTACCATCCTTTCCGTCTGCACTGCCACCATGATTTTTTCTCCCACTAAACCTTCAATAGAAACAATCTTTGCTGTTACTATCTGAAAAAATAGCACTCCGGCTCTAAGTAGAAAATACATAACCCAAAGCCCGAAATTTAATCTATAAAAATAATTATTAAATAAACACGGATAAACAGATCTTAGAAGAGATATATTTCGCACTACATGTCAATAAATAAACTATTGTTTTTAGGTCTATGTAATTTCTTTCCCAAATAAAATATAGCCCAAAATGCACTAGTATATGTGTGTTTGTGTTATAGTATTCATTCTAAGCTAATTCAATAGTTAGATGTACCACAAAGTGTTATTTTCTGTGCTCTATTACAAAAGAAAGCTTCTAAACCATTACTGAACTTCTTTTTTCACTGATACATGTCTACACATAGAAAGTATTTTTCCCATACAAATTGCTAATCGGCGGTTCTATTTAATTTATATGTTTAGGGGGTTTAATTGTAGTTTATGCTTTATTTGACACCTATTTATGGCCATGTGCACAAGAAGTATAAATTAATTTATAAAAACAATACGCTGTAAATTGTGCGTGAAAGTGCTGTTGCTAGAATATGGATAGCAATAAACCTATTCGGCCAATGAAGTACTCCAAAATTACTTTCTATCAAAATATATACTGTTAATACTAAGTGTTCTCTTATTCATAGTAGTACTATAAGTAGACTGCTTGTTTTCTTTGGGATTTCTAGTTATTCTAATTTAAATCCAAAAATCTCTTTTATACTCATAGCTATTTATTTTGTTTCTTTCAAAATGCACTTATATAAAATTTAGTCTGTATTTATAGAGAATATGCAACAATTGTTCTATTTAAATAGCTAAGAAATTATTTTAAGAAAGCGGCATTAAAAGGTTTTATTTATTTTCCATTTAATAAAGATATATATTGTAATAAGAGCATTGGGATCTCTGGGAAATAGAAGAATATTAATTGTCCAGAAGATGCCTATGGAGAGTCCTAGTGTCTATTTTATGTTTTTATATATGATTTCGAGTTATATGCTGTAGTAGTAATTCCTTCTAATATTTGCAAAAGTTTTAACTAAATGGCAAGTACAGAGTTTATGGAGTTTCTTTCATGTGTTAAAGAAAAAGGAAAGGAGATATCTTTGTTGTCTGCTGATGTAGAGATGATACATATGCTAAAGTCTCGGTACTTAGCGTGTGTTATGGACCGCGCAGCACAAGACAACATTATTGATGTTTTTAAAGAAAATAGTCTAGCATTTCACACAAAGTGCAAAGAAATAAAAACCGGAATAGAGCAGATAAAAGAGAAGTATGTTCAGAACGAATCGTTCCATATTAATATGGAGAGGCATATTATGGTTCTGTACACAAATCTAAAGAATATATCTAAAAAGTTTCTTGACGCAAAGTCTTCATTTTTAAAGCTAATAGATGAGAGAGGGGCTTCTCATAGCAATACTTTTAATGAAGAAACTTCTTCAGAGGCTAGAAATACTCCAGCACTGTCAAATAGAGCAGGAGGTGCGAGAGAGAAAAGTGGTAATGAAAATGACTCTGAGGCAGAAGTCAAGGCAGATAAGAGCATCCAAAACATTTTATCCACACTTAATGAGCTAAACACTACATTTATTGAGCTAAATCAAATTATAAGCAGTTCTTCGTTTGATATAGAAGGGGCTGCTTCTAAAAGCTTTTATAATAGAAATACTACGATTGGGGTTAACACGCAAATTGAGACCAGCATAGTGCGCAGGAAAAAAAGAAGAATGTTTAAAGTAGTTATACTTGTTCTTTTGTTAATAGTATGTACAGCTCTAGGGGTATTCTGCGGCAGGAGTATTCTAGATTTTATAATTAAACTAAAAGATGCTTTGAAGTAGGCAGTAGCTATACTTTGGGTATATTTCGGGAACTTGCTATGTATACTGAGAAGTTCTAGTGGGTCTAGTGGGTGTTTCAGCAGTATAATAAAGCTATTGTTCATTTTTATGTTTCTTTTTGTATAGTTCTATTTGGATTCTAAGGTGTATTTGTGCTGACTCTGTGCTCTATTTTAAATTGTATTTCAGTGTATATCTCTAGCCTATACTATATAAGATATATATTATTTGAAATAGCTTTCTGTAGGTTGCACTTCACATATCAAACCTGTTTATTGAGTCTTTGCCCCTGTACACAGAAGAATACCTTGGATTGTTTTGTGGTTCTATGTGCTTCTGGTCTAATAGAATTGTGTAGGTTTTTATCAAGTAATTATGAAAACATACATTGGCTTCTAATTATTTTCTTTTTATTTATGTAAAGTGTACACATTATAATAAATAATTTAACCATTGCTTATAATAATAAAAGAAATTTATTATTGTAGAATAGAATGTGCACGGAAAGAAAATCAGTGGGTGTGAAATATACACGTGCGGCCATATGCCTGCGT
>LTDK01000065.1:0-118933 GCA_001642415.1 Nematocida ironsii
ACATTTTTTACTTTTGATAGTCTAAGAAGAGCCAAGTAGTCATCCACCTCCTGTTTCTTCTTTCCATAGCAAGTGGCAATTGAGCATAATATATTCTGGAGAGAAACGCCTTTATATGCAATCATATCCTGATGCGTGTAGTTCACTCGGTTAAACCAGCTCTCAGCATCTCTTTCAACAAGATTTCCGCTCTTGTTTTTAACATAGACTTTTCCATATGTTATATGTGATGGTGTGCATATGCCAGATATGCTGTCCATTAAAGTTGTCTTTCCGTCTCCACTCAGTCCCAAAAGAGCTATAAGCTTTCCTTCTGGCAGAGAAAATGAAACTTTTTTAAGCAGTGCCACCCCTTTAGAAGTGATTCTTTCAAATTTTTCCATTTTAAGCAGAAGTGCTTCAGGAGCCTTTAACTCGGTGTCATTCTTCTCTATGCTTGCAGTCTTTTCTTGTGCAACTTCTTTGTTGAATTGTTTATTTATTTCATTTATATTTTGATCGTTCATAGTTATTTAAAAAAATTTTAATATTTATATTTAATATTTATAGAATCAATCAAATAAAAAATTAAATATAACCCGAAATTCTATACTAAATTTTTTTAATGAAACCAGTTAGTCATCTTTTTGTGAAAAGATATTCTTAATTTTTGGCTTTTATTTGATTCATAATTCTATTAGTTGATTATCCCCTTGTATATAATTAAAACACATTTCAATTTTTTATTGTTCTCATCTTATATAGCTTCAATTTTCAATTATAACAGTTCTATACGGCTTGGCAGACGTGGGCTTGAGGCTTTCACATTGGGCATGGTTTCTTATGTGATAGAAACCAACATGTAAAACTATAACAAAGTGAAAATTTACTTGTTTATTTATTGCATAATAGTAGCATAGCATATATTAGACGGTTTAATTACTCGCCATTAATAAAATTCTATGTAACATATGCGTATAAAAAAGAATAATAGACTATTCCAAGTTTTCGGAATGGCTTCTTTTCCGTGAAGTAGTTGGGTTGATCATGGACAGATCACTTGCTACAGAAGTAATGATAGCTTTGAAAAGGGCTACAACTTTCTCATATTTTTCTTTCTTTTTTGCATTGTCTTCTGTATATAATGTGCTTTTCTCTCTTTCCAGAATAGATAAAACATAATTAAAATTAATTCTTGGCATTTTTGCAATATACTTTACACATCCACTAGTGATAAATTCAGGATTTAAGTATCTGTAAATAATACCAATGATCTCTAGATTATACGGTGCTTCTCCACAGGCATACGATAACCACAATAGCCAAATACTGTTTAATATAATTGCATTATTTGGTTCTATGTGCTTTTTCATTTCCTGCATTACATGTGATAGTGTAAAAATATCATATCTTTCAACTAATGTAATACATAGCGCTCTAAAAGATTTATATGTTCCAAATATCCACATTGGTTCTCTACGACATATAGAATGCTCCAACAAATTGCTGAAATTTCTATAAAAGAGTCCTTTATAATATTCCATGCCTACTGTAGTCTTTAACAAATCTACTGTAGTTTTTAACAAATTATCATCAATCTCTGATACAGGTAGAGCCTCTAGATCATATTTAATCTTTAAAAAGTAATTTTTATATGTACTAAAATAGACTAGTGGTAACAGTATTTTCTTTCTTTCTTCCTGTTTGTTTAGAGACACGCTTCCTATAATATTTATAACAATCCGCAGCATTTGATCATTATCGTTAAGCTTTCGTATGTTTCCCTTATTAATACCAAAGTGGTTGACTATAACTGCTTTATAGTCTACAGAGTCTATACGCCCGGATAAAAATATTTTATTTAGCTCATTTTTATCTAACATACTATTAAGCACACTCGAATTTTGTTCTGGGCTTTCTTTCTTCAGTCTAGCTATATTGTTGTTTAAATATCCCGATATAATAACTTCAATATATTTTTTTATATAACGATATTTTCTTTCCATATGCATTAGTTTGTTTTCTGCATCTTTACAAATTTCACTGAACTCTGAGACAAGTGAAAACTTAGAATACTTTGGTAGAATGTCTAGTTTTATACTTTCTTTTTTACCATTTGCCTCAAAACCAACAGTGATATTTCCAAATATATCAAGTGTCTGGTCATCTGCCGAAAAACACACCAATGATTCTGAATCAATAACAATTTGATGATTTCCTGCTAGATAATTAAGAACATTTAAAAATAGTTCTTTTACACTTTCTTTTCTTTCTACTCCTACCTCTTTATTACATAATAGGCCCATTATGTTTTCTATGGCAGTACGTATAAAAGCGTCTTCAAAAAACAGTTCAGATATCACATATAGAATGTTCTCTAATCCACTGCATAGCTCTGTTCTACTTCCTCTTACATACCTAATGTTTGGATTATTCAACCTTGATACAACCTTGCACCAGTCTCTATGCTTAGTCTGACTTGCACTCTCTGTGGGCACTGGATATTTATTAAAAAATTCTATTAGTGCTGTAGAGGCACCATATATATTCTCGGCTGAACATAGATTGGTTTCTGGGTTGTATGTAAGGCACGTGAACAGATTCAAAAGCATTGTCTCCACATGGTCGCTGTACTGATATAGATCATCTTTTATAAGTCCAGTTAAAAAAAATACAATGTAATCATACTCTGGTACATGTGTATAAGAAGGTACCATTTCGGGGCATGTGAAGGGAAGGATTGCTTCATTATCTATTTGGGTTTTGAGACTGAGAATATCTGCTGCATAGCTATTTAAATTATTTTTATATACTCCACCCTCTATAAAACAATAATTGACAGTCTTCTTAATAAGTTCTTTCTGCTCTTCTGTCTTTTCTGGGTATAACCCTGAATCAGTTAACAAAATTTGTACCGCTGCTATAAACACCCTGTATTGCTCTATAGTGTCTATATACTCAAAAATATACGACTGTATAAGGAACTTTGGACTGTCAAGAAAGTATCCCTTATTAAATTCTGCCTGTGTATTTGGCTCTTCACACTTCTTTACTTCAGATAAAAAGGGCTCTATAAATAAATTCTGGAAGTATCTTAAAATCTCTTCGGTTTCTTTCTGGTACACCATTTTTTTTGTCTTGTCTATCATGATGCTTTCTAGCCGTAAAGGCAAGTCAAAAAAAACAATAGTATTTGTCCAATCTTTTAATAATATTCTCTCATTTCCCTCTATACTATTTTCTATTTCAATAGGAATATAAATGCCCTCTGAAAGGAGCAGAAGTGCAGCAAGAAGATACATGCTTTCTAAACCATTATTATTTACTCTTAGAAACCGAGTGAATGAATCATTTCTACACGGTTCAATGGAAATAGTATTATTTGCACATGGAAACATATATATCATTTGCTTATAAAGCATAGACAAATACGTTGATCCATATTCAAATCTACGTATTGTATTGTTTTCTCTATATGTTTTGTCATTTTCTGGGTTTCTGGTATGCGTGTATATATGCGTACTTTCTGTTGATATGTCACTTTTCTCCATACTATAATCTGTGTCTATTGCTGAAGAAAAAAACCGCTTGTTGTATACTATCCCGTCCTTATGAAAGAGGTATCCTCTCAATGGATTCAGCGGTCCATCTGGATTAATTAATAGGTTCACCCTGCCTACAACAAAAGAACTCTCTTCTATTGTCTTTATATCACATAGTTCAAGCCTTGCACACACTGTGCGCATCATTAATAGTAACAGTTTTGGTATAATCATACTTTTTTTCATTCAAGGTATAAATAAAATTTTTTTATTACCTCATTTGACTTTTTTATTTTACCTAATTAGCAATTTGTCTCTAGTAATAATTGTAAAATTGTAAGGCATAAATAATATTTTAATTTTAATAAATCATACATAGTTCACAATAATTATAGCATAATTTATAGAAGTAGTTTATAGGTATTTATTCTTTATATATTCCCTGAGTGGTTGCATATACTTTGAAAATTTCTTTTATAATTCTATGTGATCACTTAGTATATACACGAAATTATAAACAAGTATGCAATTTTAAATTATTTCAATAAGCATTGTTGGTTTTAGGTAGTGAGATCCAGACCAGGGTCGATCAACCACGAAATTAGTGTATAGTCGTTCACCATCCATAATGGTAATAGGCGCGTTACAGTTATGGGTGGTTGGAACTAAAACTATATAATAATTTTATTTTTTTAATAAAGAGAAATTCTGAGTTTTAATGCAGTATTGCGCTCTTCTATTTTATGGAAAAGCATCTATGACACCACTCAACGTATCTGTGCCAGCTTCTTTAAATAGCCCTCATAGCCAATTACAGGGAGGAGTAATTGATCATTTTTGTTATATCTGAAAGTAAAACTGATTCTTTACTCAACTCAGGGGTTAAAATATCTCCTTAAAATATAAGACATAAATAATATTTATTTTTAATAAATCATAAATGGTTTCAAAAATAATATTTTTTGTTGCTAACAAATTAAACTAATATAAAGCTTTATTAAACTAATTATTAATATATAACCCGAAATAGAAAAAAGTATTAATTTTTACATAATATTGGTGATCTTGTCTGAAAAGAAAGCCTGTATGGCCCTCTATAATCTAATATCTCAACTATTTTATAATATAGCTGATATTTTTGCTCTATATTATATTATGTAATATAAGCATGATTTATTAAAATAAAATATTATTTATGCCTTACAATATATACTGCTTGTAAATAATAAATCTATTCATATTATTATTAGTACTATACACTTTAATTTTAAAAGTAGAATATTTATTAATATACAACAATACTATAAATAGTCAATAACCGCGGATAAACAGAATAATAGGCTGTTTAACGGCAGCTAGTGAACATTAAGGGCAAATTAAGGATCTATGCGCAAAGCCTTAGTAATCTGAAGGATATTTTCTTTTTTAACAAGCGTAAAGTTAAAAGTAGACAAACCAAACTCAGATTGAATATATTTAGCATACGACTGCAAGGCTTTTTCTTCATCACTGTTTCTGGGTATTGTTTTGGTTGGAGAAAAACGAACATTCGATATTTCTACGCTTTCTAGATCTGCCATATTATTAGTAATTTTAACGATATCATATATATCTACTGTGGCATAACACAATAAAGATAAAATCTGTATATTTTTGATCTTATTAAATTCTGCATACTTAATCATTTGTTCAAAAAATACACTAATTAATTTGTTTTGACTAGATTCCATCAGTGACTTTACAAAGTATATTTTATCAATGGTTCCAGCACGTAAAAACGGAAAGTCAATGCACTTCATATACTTAAGTATTCGATGGCTAACTAAAATAAATTGTGTGGTAACAATATAAAGCTCCTTGTGCGGATTATTTATAAAGAATCCCAGCACAACTGAATCTACCCAGTTAGACTCTACCTTTTTTGAAAATCCAATGTAAATATTATATTCACTTTCTTGTTTAAGTTCCATTTTATGCACTCCTAGGTCGTTATATAATTTGCTATCTATATAAATACTAGTAGGTGAAATTGCGGCACCTATTTTTTTGTTTCTATCTATCATATCTGAAAAATGAACTGTTTTTCTCTTTTCTAAATCCAGCGTGGGCTCTTCTAAGCGCTCTGGATTTAAGCGCGAGGGACTCTTCTTAATTTTATTCAAGTTTTCTATTTTAAACTTTTCTGTATAGGAATAGAAAATATTTTGCATAGCTAACTCTTTAAGTGCACTCATTTTTTCCAGGAAGGTAAAATCTGGGAATCCAATAATGACTATATTTTTTAGTGTGAATGAAGTTATATTTTCAAGATTTTCTACGCTATTCAGCCCGTCGGTATTCATTAAATCGATTGTTTCTATTGTTATTTCTTTAATGCACACACAAAAGTTTAATATGTCAAGCAGCGAATTTACATATTTTCCATCGATATGTTCTATTTTCAGCTTTTCTAAGCTGGGCAGGTTCAAATCTAAACTGTTATTGGTGCCTAAGATTGTTTCTTTGCCAAAAGACAATTCTTTTAGATTGCTAAAGCCATTCAATAGGTTCAATGTACTTGTCCAAACAGTTGTGTTTGATATTGTAAGTTTTTCGAAAAAGTAAAATATTTTATATTCACTGAATGTCTTTTCATTAGGGCTAAAGAAGAATCCATTAATTGACAAAGAACCCTTACATGTATTTCTTGGGGTATAGTACGAAAATAGTGCATGTTTAATAATTAGGCAGGGCTTTATATCCTCAGGATATGTAATAGAGACACCTATGCTGGTATTTAAGCTATCTGAGTCTTTATATATAGTTATTTCGTTAGAGCATGCCTGCAGTACCTCCCATAGAGTTATTTTTTCTATATCATCTAAACTTCTAGTAATTTCAACTACAACTTTATTTTGATGCTTAATGATTTCATTAATCTCTGTATTAGAATAGGATGACTTTAAAAAATGTGGATTCTTTTTAGAAATGGTTTCTAACACTTCTATTACACTTTTTGGTTTTGCCAAAGGCTTCGGCACTGTGTCTTTTATAGAGCTAGTTACAGGACTTTTGGTAGGATTAGGTTTTATTACTAGTTTTTTGTTTATGGCATCAGTTATTTGCTTTTTAGTAATCACAGGAGCATTGCATGGGTTTATATTATTATTTATCTGTGCTGTGATATTCTCTGATTTGGAGCGTCTTGTATGAGCAAATTTAGTACTAGGAGGGTTTTTTAAAATTAATACTGGTTTGTCATTGCAGGAGGAAGAAGAAGGAATTTCTATTTTGTAAACCTTCCTTTCTATATTTAAAAAAACATTTGTATCCGAGTTATCTCGCCCTACACCTGTAAAATCCGTGTTATTTATGGGGGCTGTCTTATTCGTATACGTAGGCGCAAGGCCTATCCTGGCTTTTAAGTTGTTTTTATTTAATTTGGAGTCAGACTTTGTATTTATGACTATTAACATGCCTATTCCTGCTAAACAAATAAGCCCGCATAAAAGTAACAAAATTCTTACACACCTCTTCATTAAAAATTAAAATATCTTAGATATTTATACATCTATAATTATCAGTGTATTGCTAGTATAGAATATAAATCTGATATTAAGTGCATTTACCTAAAGTAGTTAGCAGATATAATGTATAGATTACTAGTATCTTGTAGCATTACACGCATAAATCTGCTTCATGGAGGTGAATAGCATTTTCAAGTGATAGAACTAAGTATATTTAGATTATTTCTTTTATAGCTTTGTGTGAATAATTATTGTTTTCATCACATTTGATGGCATTGTTGCTTTTTTATTATATTAATTGAAGTAACTCTTTCTATAGATTATTTTTAAAATGAATTTTCAGCTATTAGTATAAAAAAGATGCTCAAATTTTGGTGTAATCTTTTAACAGTGTTAGTGCAATTAACCACCCGTATAATACAAGAAATAATTTCATGCTGCAGACCAAAATTAAAAATATTCATCTAGAGAATGATTTTTAATTTAATTATATATAAGCCATTAGGCATGCTTCTACATGCGCTGGAAATAGCACATAAATATACACATGTATGCATCAACAAATATGTGAATTACTACCATTTTCTAGAATTATATGGGAATTGCTTATTTTGTAGAGAAGTTTTACACTAGCATATTTTGGAAATTGTATATTAAATCTACAGTATTGATATCTAAATGATTTTACTTTATTCATATATAGAATAAAATGCTGAATAAAAAATGTCCAGAATATTTAAAGCAGCCACCAGATGCTTTGTATTATTTATTTTTTGGGCTGTGCACCTTGGTATAATCTGGCAGATAAATGGAGAGTTAGACATGGAGCAGCTAGAAAACTGGTGTGAGCTACAGAGTAGTAGTAAATATCCATGGCACATAAATCCTAATGGCTTTTTAAATTTGCTGCGAGGTTATGTTTATCATGTGGATGGGTATATCTATAACATGCGGATGTATGCACCAGAAATTGACAGAAAATATCTTCTTGCTATTAGAATGAAGAATTCTGATGAGGTAGAGTGCAGATTTACATCAGACCCCTACAAAGACAAACTGCATGTCATGTATCGAGATGGGCTGGAAAAAAATATATATACATATAAGTTCTATAATACTCTGCTGGATATGTTTTCAGTTGAAAACGATGAGGTATCGATATATAGCAATAATAGTCAAACACTTGCACACATTCTAAAACAAGAAAGTGTAAAAGATCATGCCTACTATTTTCTTGCCGCGCTTCTATTAATCGCAGAAGGCATCCAGCTACCGATTAATATCTTTAATTCTTCAGTAGAGGAAAAAGAAACAAAAGAGCTTGTTTTACAGAAAACCAACGAGAAAGACTATTTTAGAATTTGCTTGAGCGCGCGAAATAGCACAGAGAGTGGCGAAAAAGGCAGCTCATCCAAAAAACTAGGAATATACGCGATGGAAATTGCAAAAAAAGCCCTGGGTATGCAGGATATACAGAAAAATGAATGGAAGCTCAATAGTGCAGACAGAATAGAAAATATAGTTACTTTCTTTAAGCAATGCATAGCCGATGCGAAAACAAAAAGTATATGCGAGTTAGCAGAGCCTGAAAACATGGTGCAGTTTAAAAGAGGGCTATTTTTAAAAACCCCACAATTTTTGATACAGGCATACATATATGAGTTTGTAGAAAGTATAGAAGAGATAGACCTTTTTCATAGTGCAGTGCATGAAATTCTTACAAACTGCATAGAGAACCCAGAAGATCTCTTGCCAAAAGATGTGCAGAACAAGGCCCTGGCAGTGTACAAAAGATGCTTTGTGCCGGTAGATGAGATAACCACAAAAGACAGGTATGCCTTTATAGAGCAGTTAGAAAAGTTGAAGGAAATGTACATGATTTTTGGGGTTGAACAGATAGTGCCATTTGCAGATACTATGCAGCTTCCTTATAGTATAAGCATTTTTCCATATAACCGAGAGTCTGGCATGTTTATGGAAGACCAAGCGCGCTTTACAGATTCTGCTGAAACTTCTATATATATTCTTTTTTGCTTTCTCACATATAATCCATACGAAAATCAGTACATAACTGCTCATATGCATAATCCATCTTATGAGCTAATAGGATTCTTTAAAAAACACTACATTCCAGAACAGGATGCAAGCATGGAGGTGCACATGAACTGGATCAGAGTAGTTTCTGATCTGCCTAATAATAACATCATATATAAAAAGAATGGAAATCAGCTCCAACCCGGTATTTTAAATATGCTTTTTCTAATAGAAGAAATTACAGGCAAGGCTTCGAAAAGTGAAAATACACTTCTAGAGCTGAGGAGTTTATTGCGCTCGCCGAATAATATAAATCCTAAATATTATAATGAATTATTGGCCATTTACATAGAAAAGCTTTTTAAAAGTCTATCCTATAATCTATTCTTATCCGTGTATTGCACAAACTTATGTGTTTTTCAAAGGAATAAGAAAGAGCGTGATGTTTCAGGGAATATCCATATGAAATATACATATATTGGTTTTGAAAGGCAGCTAGACATCTGTGTTAAGAAGAGTGGAATATCTTTAAAGCTTTTATCTGATAGAACTTCTTTTTCAATTTCATCTAGAAAATCCTTTTCTAACATAAAAGCCTTCTGGGAGGAAAAGAACACATTTTTAGGAAATCTTCTGGCAGCGCATACTTACAACTATGAAAGAAGGCTTGACTGCACATCGAGGGCTTCTTTTATTTTAGAGATGATTGCAAAAGACATCATAGAGCAGAAAACTTTCTTTGTAAATGCGCTATTCTTACTAGGAAAGCTGAACACATTTTTATACAAAAAAACCATTATTATGGGGGCACTTATTCCTTTTAGCTCAGAAGAATTAAACGCAAATCATCTAATTATTAGGTTTACATCAAACATTCTAGCAAACATGCCATGCAAAGCTTGGAACGAAATGCGGCAGCTTCTTCTTCCTATTTTATATATAAAAGAGTACAATGCGTGCTATCTAAACATCCATATGGACAATGGAGTGCCTACTGCAATTGCATTCAGAAATCCAGGAAGCCTTGAAGTATTTAGACTTTCTATAAGAATCGGAACAATTAAAGTCTTCCATCACTGCCTAATAGTGTGTAAAACTCTTGATGCACATAAAATAGGCGCGTATTGCCCCCTCTCAGACACAAACATAAATAGAGAAGTATTCAGAAAACTAGTAGCATGGAGTATGGATGTAGGAATGTCCTATATTATGAACAAGACAGAATATGTGCTGAATATGCGAGGCATGATACGAGAGGAGCATAATAGAATCTACTTATCTTGGCTGGCATATTTATGTGACGAGACAGAGTGTGACCAGAAAGCAATTGAAAAAGTCTATGATAGAATATATATTAAGCACCCCCTTTCAGCACAGCTAAGCAGCATTGATCGTAGTTGCGATTTTTCAAATGTAATTAGTGTTCTGTCTTCTATGCGCACTGTATTAGTAAAAAAACGCCAAGCAGCAAGTAAGTTCAACCATATTCAAGAGTTTTATCGTTTTCTGCAGAGACAAATAATAGTTACCGAGCTATAGTCCCAAAAAGAAGAATATCTATTTTAAATTCATATTGTTATAAAAATATGCAGGAAAACTTGCATTGGCATAAATACATCTAAATATTAACTCTGTGCATACCTATCAACCATTCTACTAGTTTTTCTTTGAATTCTATAACTACACAAATAAATTATAGAATTATAGGTAAATTTTTAAGACATATTATTATATAGTCTAAATATACATTAAAAACAAGGTTTTATCTAGCTATTATGCCTATATTAATTTAAACTGCGTATAGTCTTTCTATAAGAAGTTTTTATATTCTCTAGGAATTTCTGTAATTCTAATGCTTTTATTTAGTAATATCCAAATATGTTTTTCTGATTATAAAAGAGTATGCATTTCTGGCGTGAATTAAATAAAACACACATTTTATCTTCTCCATAATATTTATACTCGTACATTTTGGATTAAATTTTAGACCTGTGTAGAAAATGCCTTGAAAAAGCACAGCTTTTTGTGCTCTATATTTAAGATATACGACTATTCCCCCTTCTTTCTGGAAGAAACTGTCTTATCCAGTAGATCTAGATAGGACTTTTTAAGATTGTTATAGTTTCTTTCATACCCCTTATATTTATCTAGATCTTTCATTAAATCTGCCACTTTCTTTTCTAGTGCCTTTATTTTTTCTGCCTCTTCCTGGTTCTTGTTTATTTGATGTGCTAGATAGAAAAGAAGGATAACCACACACAGCTGCAAAAGCATATACTAATGGCACAGAAAAAATAAAAAGTATTACTAGAGGCAGCTAGCTAATTGAAGCTTTAAACAATTTTCTCTATACTACCAGAAAGTGGAGTAAATAACTAGCACGGGCTCTGTTGAAGTTAGTATATAAAAACCAGCTCTGGCCACAGAAGTTAATACTTATTAAAGCAAGCAGACTGGGCCTCTACTTGGGTTTATTTAGAACACGCTGAAATGTGCTCAGCTGTCCTTTAATAGCAGTATAATGCGAAAAGAACAAAAAGTGCAGCACTCTGTGTTCCCACGCGGTCTCCCATCGCAGTACTATCAAAGCTGTCACGCGCTTAACTTCAGAGATCGAACGGGTTCTGGTGTGTACGCAGGCATATGGCCGCACATATATATTCCATTCCCACTGATTTTCTGTCAGTGCATATTCTATTTTACAATAATAAAGTGTTTTTATTTTTATATGCCAGTAACTCTTCTTCTATATAATAATTGTAAAATGTATGTATAGAAAGATGCATATTTTTATGTTTAGTGCATATACTTTTCCTCTCTTTTAAATACTTACTTTAGTGGCCTGGAGTGTCTTGGACGATCTAGAAAGCAGTAATGTTTGAAATTAATTGCCGTTTAAATATAATCTCTGGCTGTAATACGTGCTATTGTAAGTAGAAATGATAGTAGACCTTTTAGTTTATTCTATCTCCGGGTTATATTCTTCTTTATTGTGTTTCTATATACGTGCATAAAGAATTTATTTAAAGACCTTCTGTGCGCACTATAGGATAGAGGTGTGATCGGGGTGATTTTTCGCCAATTTATTTAGGATTGTTTATAAATATCTAGAAATGGAATCTATGGGGAGCTTCTTTAGCTCGAATTGGTCTATCCAAGTCTTCTCACAAAGTCTTAAAATAATATTTATCTCTGCCGAGAAGAAAGAAGAGTGGTTAGCAGTATATGAAGCCATTACTCAGCAGTGGAAAATAAACAAAGAACCCGTTGACTCTTCAGATACAATCGAGCTGTGTTTTGAAAAAAGCCGGTTTTTTCTTAGTGTGATAGTCCCCTCGTCCTTGTATGCATACGAGATAAAAGAAATGTTGTGCATAGTGGGTAGATATAGTGACGGGATTAAGCTTAAACAAATATACAAAAAAATAAAAAGAAAGCTAGGAACCTCGGCCAACACAATTATACACTATCAATCCCTACTGAAGTCTTCAAACTGCTTTGTGCAGAAAAGAAAGATTGATATGTATGGGAAGAAAGGTGTGTGGTGGGTAGTATGCTCTGAAGGAGTCAGAAAGTTTTATGCAACTAGGGAGAGTGTGCAGACTATCCAAGTAAAAATTTCGGGTCTAAAAGAAAGTATAAAGGTTTTCTACACAGAAAAGGGAAGTGTTAAAAGGCTCAGAAAAGACAAAAGTACAAAAGCGAATGGCTACAGCCTAGAAAGAACAAAATTAAAAGCTCCAGAAAGCTCAGCCAATGAGTAGGTTATTTGTTCTCTTGGACTAATATGTCGTAGTAGAAGAGCCTATATTTGGTTACTTAATAATAGAACTGTAACATATGAGAAAATAGAAATAATAAGTCCTTTCGAGTTATTTCATATAAAAAACAATTTAAGAGAATATGTCGCCATGCCAAAGGCATTCAAAAACATAATTATAAAGTAGATTGTGTAGCTTTAATATACTCAAACTTGAATTGTTTCGTGGTATTTTAGGAAGAAGTTAAATTGTTGTAATAGATGGTTGATGGTTATTTTATAGCGCATTCCAAGATAAGCTAGGTGTTTGGTGGGTTTTTTCTTTATCCTCTTTGTTGTATATATTTTGTGTTACATTTTTAGTTAATTCTAAAATAATTTGAAAATATGAAACTGTACTAGAATGTAAAAAACTCTTTAGAGAAAATACATTTTTAGATGGATTAAATATTATTTAAGTTTTAGGATTTTTACATAAAAATAATATAAGCAACTTTAGTACACTTCTATAAGTTAAAAATAAAAATAGCAAAGCATAAATAAATCCAATGGAAGTCAACAGGAAACATAATAAGATAACATAGAAAGCGCCTGTTATATAAAAATACATGGCAGATTATAGTAAAAAGAATAATCTAATAAGCTGTTTATATAATAAAACTTATAAACACACTATGTATCATATAAAAATACTGATGTATAAATAAATGGTCTAGTTACTTAGTATTCTTGAGTACATAAAACGTTGTCAACTTTTTTAAAGAAGCAAAGTAATGTATCTAATTTTTGGAAATCACTTTCAAGACCCACACTATTCTTCATTGCGTTCAGAGTAAATATAACTTTTTTAAAGTTTTTTCGATCCGAGAGATATCCTATGTACTCCAATTGTAGGTCGAATGGAATTATTCTAGTGTATAGATACCTAATTACATCATACTTGGTATCTATTTTCTCACACGCATAAATAAGCCATATTAGTCGTAGAAGGCCTGCTACATATATTTTATTATACCAGTACTTTTCTATCAAACATAAAAGCTTTTCTGCATGCATAGTGTTTCCATCTTTAAATATGCAATCAAATATAGGCACCATGAGCTCTTTTGATAAAAATGGAACGTTTACTGACGCATAGCTCTTTTCCAGTTTAATAAATGTATCTAGAGCCATAAGCAGAATTTCTGGATCGCCTCTCTCTAAAATATGGCTAAAAATATTTTTGTTTTCTGTAGTGTATACCCCTATTTTTAAATATAGGCTTTCTGGGATTTTTACACTGGGAAAGCAATTTTTGTAGGATCCATTGTATATTGCGCAGGAAAGCATATCTAGCTGTATACAATAGTTAGACAGAAGAACACTTCCTAAAATGTTGTGAATAAACCGTGCCACAGGATGTTCTGCATCAATCTTCTTTTCAATTGTATATGCCACAAGGCACTGTATAAGATTCTTTTTATAGTTAATATTTTGGATTTTTCCTGCCACAAGCAATGCGTTCATAGAGTGGAAGCCTGTATAGGAAAGCTCTCTAATCACATCTTTTGGAACCGACTCTGATATTGCATCATCATTAATGCATATTATAGAAGATTTGATATAGCGAGAAACCAAATGGCCGATAAAACAGTTTTCTCTTTTGTGCATATTTTCCAACTGCTGGAGAGAAGGGGACAGGGAAATTGTGTTTGCTCTGTTTTGTGGAAGAAGAGAAATTTTTGCATGCCCGCTTTTTAAGTAGAGCTGTATTCCACAATTTATCCCATTAACACTATATTTAATGTTGACAGTTCCAAATATGTCAACTTTATCATCGGTTCTGTGATCTAATATAAATTCCTCAAAAAGCACAGATATATTTTTGTTACTAGAAAGCAGTGTAAAGACTCTTTCCGTGTATTGCTGAATGTCTCTACGCAGCTGGCTGCTAATTGGCACATTCCTATTAATGCGGTTAAAGTAGTCCATATGTTCATCTTTTAACTTTTCATAATGCCCTGAAATATGCAAAAGAACACACAGCATGTTTAAAAGGCCAGCTCTTATGTTGTTTCCTCCTTCTTTATAAGAAATCTCTGGACAACTTAAGTCTGAAACAACTTTACTCCATTCCATGTGTAGATTTAAGTCCATATCTTCCATAAGCAATTTGTTATTAGCAAAAAATGCTTTTAGATCTGGAGAAGGGTATTTAATATGATCAATCGTATGATTCTGTGTTTCTGGCGAATAGGAAAAACAGCAAAAAAGAATGTATAAGCTATTCTCTACACAGTTGCTAAAACAATTTCTTTTTTGAAAAAACTCCTTATTCTTTCTGCTATACATTGGAATTCTTTTGAATTCGGGCAGTTGCCTAGCATGCAAGAAAGGAAATGTGTTGTACTTTTCTATACATGCTTTCACTTCTTTTATGCTGTCAAAATAGGAGATGCATTCCTTTTTAGCTTGTGAAACAGGAGAAAAACACCTTTTAAGAACCTCACTTGCTCTTTTTTGGCTTTCACATCCAAGAATAGGATTTTCTTCATTTATACAGTACTCTAGCATTTCATACACGGCCACAATAATGCTTTGTGCTTCCTTAACAGTGTTTATAAGCTTAAACATATATACCTGTATAAAGAACTTTATGCTATTAATAAATTCACCACATTTAAACTCTTCTAATGTATTGGGCTCATCAGTTCCAAACACATCATAAAGATATGGCTTGGTACAGCAATCTTTAAAAAATTGTATTAGAGCCCTTGCCTCTGTTTGTTCTCTATGGACTGGTTCATTGGTTTCTGAGTCCAAGAAAGAAACTTTCATAGATATGTTTAAACAAATTTCTTTTGTTGCATTCATAATAAGACAAAAGCTTTTTCTTTCTTGCGTAAAGAAAATAGGCATGTATATTCCCTCAGATAAAAGAAAAAGTGCAGCCATAATGTGTGGCATGTGTGGCTCAACTGCTTCATTCCGAATAAATCTAAAAAATGAGTCTCCTCTCATTGCCTCTATTGAGTAATCTCCATCAGAGGATGGGAAAGCACTGATTAAAATTTTATTAAAGAGTCTTTTGTGTACTTCTATTGGGCCGGATGAATTCTTTGCTTTCCAATGGGTGTCTTTAGCTCGAGAAACCATCATTTTGAAATTAGGCCAAAAGGCATTTGGCACACTAATCGACTCTAGCAAGAAGTTTGCAATTATATCAGGCGAAAATAGCCGCTTATTTGCCATATACCCTTCTTGTTCATAAATATAACCGCGCAATAGGTTTAAAGGCCCATTAATATTCACTTCCATTTCTCTCTTAGAAGTGCCTACTCTTGTGGTTCTTTGTACTTCTTCAATGTTCTCAAAAGTAAACTTTCCATGTATTTGATGCCACAGTAGTATCATAATTAGTAAGTTTATTCTCATTAGTGAACTATAAATTTTTTTCATAAATCCTTAAAAATAAGAAATACCAAAATATCCAGTCCGATGGTAAGGCTAGCACATATAGTTTATTTTTGGTTATTTGAATTTTTATATTAATGATACTTTTGTATGCCAAGTGCTGCATAAGTTAAGTGTGCGTATATTATCTGAATATTTTATAAACACACCAGTATATAAATTAAATTAATTATACGGTATATTAGTTTTCCGTGCGCCCATGGAGATCATGTGTGTTTCAGTGATGGCATTGCCTCTTGTGATGTAATGGAACAATTTGTAATATCAAAATACCAGATAAAATCACAGAGCATGATATTAAATGAACAAAAATCATGGTATTTCACACCCACATATTATGATATCATGCGAAGTAAAGCTATATAAGAGCCTCTAAAATTCAATAAATGCATAGGTTTATTATGGTATCTAGTAGTTAACATTTTTCAAGAAGAGGAAACCTCCAGTTATGTCTATAAATACAAAATGAAAAAGTATGGCGCCGCTGCTGCTAGACATAACTACTAAAATATAATCCGCTAATGCACCAGCTCGCGTGATGGTCTAGCCAAAACAAAAGGCCAGGATTACAAATTAATAACCTAAAACTAAATTATTATATAAATAGCCACAAAAATTATCATGTGTAAGGCATAAATAGTATTTTATTTTAATAAATCATGCTTATATTATGTCATGTAAAACAAGTGCAAAATTATTCTTTTATGTTTCTCTTAAAAATGTATGCTTTAAACACAAATTAAGATGTTAAGAGCCGGTACATCACTAATAATTGGGCGTGATTTAAAGTATGAATGAATGGCAATGGTGAAAGCCATTGAGAATATAATTTTCACTAGAGCCCATACATATTCTCTTAGATTGGTTTTTTTCACAAATAAATTTTTAGTTTCGTGTGCTATGCTGCCCAAAGAGCACCCAAGGTTCATTAAAATTAGAACTAGCTCAAAGAGATAAATTGAATAGTTCAGCAAGTTTGTTGGGAACATTAGACACATCACAGTAGACATAAGCACAAAAAATCCTACTAAATACAAAAAGTCCTCTGGGTGCCTTTTGTATGGGCTTAGATTCTTATTTCTCTTGTTCATTAATATTGGGTTGTTGTAAAGATCTATTATGCACATAATAGATAAAATAACTTCAATTGGGCTTAGTTTTGATAGGTTCTTTATAGATAGCCCCATAATACCATTACTCTTGATCACCATATTTAGCATGAAAACTAAGGAAAATATTGACTGAATAAACTTTAAGAAATTTTTCAGCCTATAATAGTGCCCATGCTCTTTATACAATTCCTCAACTGGAGGTTTTGCTGTAAGTAGGTCTATAACTACAGATTTGTTTTTATCATCATCATGGCTATCCTTCATGCTGTCCATGGTTTGCATCGCATGCACGTCTTCCTTGATCATTTCAACAATACTCATCCTGCGAGAAAGTTGTTCATCTGTGCTATGAAGCAGATTGAAGGAATCTCCAAACATCTCAAGCACTTTTTTATGATCTATTTTAGTTATTTTCTTTTGTATTTTCTTAATTGCATCCCAGTGGTGTGTTGCAGTAAGAATAAAACAATAGATTTGTTTATGTATATCAGATGGATAGAAATCATCACCAAATCTTTCTAAAGTGTACTCGCAATAGTTTAGTATCTGGAATAGACCATTTTTGTTAATAAACTCTAAAGTTGTATCAACAGGCTGAATTGGTATTTTAAGAAGCTCCTCTGGATTGGTTTCAAACTCTTTGTATACTTTTCGTGAGAGGTTGTTTAGCAGTGTTTCGCACATTTCTTCCTGCGCTTGAATGTATAGATAGTAGTTTAGCGCCTGCAAAATATCAACTCCACTACTGGCCATGCTGTCCCGAACATTTGCAACACCAGTATATATTTTGGCTCTTGCACTCAGCTCTTTCTGAATGCATTCTATCATGCCATCAAGAACTTCACTTGCACTATGCTTTTCTGATTTTAGCATGTTAATTATATTCTCTTCTTCTTTCTTTTCATATTGAATATGCTGTATATTTGCAGTCATATTCTTTAGATTCTCTCCCTCATCTCTGTCTTCTGCATTCTGAACTATGATGCCCTCTGCTAATTTGCTTTTCTCTACCAATGATCTAAGCACCAGCTGGAATATTTCCTTCTTTGGAGCATATTTTTCTTCTAATATCTTCTCAATATCTTCTATGCACTGTTTTCTTATTGGTTCAAATATTTTCTTAATATTACCCATCCATATGTTGATCACTGTTTCATTTTCCATTCTGATAAATAAAATTTTTCGCTATTTATAACGTAATATTTTCTATAAAGTACCTATGCTTGATGTGTATAAGAGAATCCTACAGCGCATCATACATAAGTAGTATATTTAGTACCACACGAAAATGTGTATGACCCCTTATTTTCTCGATTATAAATTTTCGTAAAAGCTAAAAAATAAAGTATAATATTCGCGTATACTATACGAAAACAAGAACCCATTAAACAATTACCCACATAATATTCTATTGAATCAATAATATACCTGGCGATATTCAAATACACACTAATTTAGTTAAATTAAATTCTCTAAGTTGTAATCATCAGCGATTAATTAATATAGCTCTATCTTAATGTGCATCTTTATTTTAAGTGAAATTTTTCTCTGCATCTCTTCTTCTTTCTTTTCTCTAATATACTTTTATTTTCAATTTTAGTCATATACATGTATTTAGAAATTTTCGGGTTATATATAGTGCTTTGCTTGGCTTAATAGTTTGGAAGGCTTTGCTATCTATTGCTGGGTTTGTGTAGTAATTTTCTATGTATTTGTTAAAAATACGCTAATTACTTACCAACTACTAAGCAAGTATACTTTGAAATTACCCGAAATAACCCGAAATAAATATTAGTTTGAAGAGAAGCGGAAAGAAGGTAATATTTTCAGAAAACAGCACGTCATTTTGCTTTTTGGTTTCTCTAATAATACACGTATACATACAATTTCCTATACTTACATAAGCAGACGGCAGATTTGTATAATTTTTGGAAATTTCTATTTATACCCTCTCTCGGTTATTTCATTATACAGTCTTTTCATGTCTGATATAAGAGAAGAAAATCTTCCATAGAGAGAAGATCCACTCTGCTGGTTTATATTAATTAAGCGAGAAAGATAAAATAGAGAAGAAGCGCGCACCGGCATGCTATTTATAGACAAGACAAATATATCTATATTCTCCTTAGAAGCCCCTTCTTCTTCTGAGGTATATGTAGAAATTGACTCAAGTATTTCTGTTATGTACTCCCAGAACATGATTTCTTCAGTAGATGTACTTCCTGCTGAGCTTTCTTCATCCAAAGATGTGCATAGACGCATCCAATCGCACATTGTTGCCATAAAAAGTGTTTTGTCCCATTTTTCCTCTTTAATATGCAGTACACTATTCATTAAGAAGCTTTTATTCTTTTCAAGTAGCATCTTTTTGGTTGTCAAGTTCATATTTACAATGTCCTGCTCGCTTGGTAGATCCATTAAAAAATTATTCATAAACTTCGAGTTATTATATCTGCATTAGCCGAGACTAAACTTTTTGAGGTGTATAAGAAGGCATGCCCGAATAGGTTGCAGCTGTATATAACAGTTAGAAATTCTTTTCTTATTCTATATTCAACTAAGCATGAGATTTAATGCTCTAAATTGTGCGCAGTAAATTAAATCAGAATTGAAAATTAATTATTATACAAAATTGAAATATATGTTGATTAATCCATTAGTACTATTAATCATAAAATATAATTGTCTTATTATAAAATTACGAAAAGAATATTCTGATATAATACCAATATTTGAGTATGGCTCTGCTATATAAAACAAAAGTAAAATATGCTTTAACTAAAGAATTTGAAATTTAAATTAGCAGAAAAATAACTCTTCATTGACTAAACATTATTATACTACAGAAGATATTATAGTTTTAGTCGTATTTTCGTTTGTTCTTCCATTATAATATCTAGCTAACCAAGAAGAAATTAAAACGCACAGCATGCTCTAGAGAATACTTTTCAACTATTTTGGGTTATAACATAGTAATATATTTAGTGCTTTTTATACAAATAGTATTTTCTGCCATACTATTAAATATAGAATAAACACCCACAATATATACTCTACAACAATATAATTTTAAGTTCTTAAGATCTAACATCTCTTTACTTGGCTGATATACTGCTTTAAGATAGAATATTTTGTACTACTAAATTCTACTGAATTTATTTCGAATGGCACAAATAAACTCCTCTAAATCCTGTGCACTGTCTTTCTTGCCGGTTCTTCTGCCCTTTCTTGTTAACTCCCTTTTTTCCCGTTCTAAGACAGAACTTAGCTCATTTAGGATTTTCTTTTATTTTTTCTTAATTTGTCTATGAAAGGTCTCGGGGTATTCAAATGGGAATGATTAAAAGAAAGTTTTCTGCTTTTCTAAAAGAATTTTTTAGGATTATTACAGGAGATGTTTTTACTTAGAGATTTAAAGATGGTGAGAGTTTTAGGAGAAGGTTCCTACGGGAGAGTATTCCTTGTTTCGTTCGATGGTCTTGCCGGGTTGAAGATGAAGAAGCTTTATGCACTTAAGATAATGAGCAAATCGCAAATTCTTCACAGCAACCAACTATTGCACGTATATAATGAAAAGGCAGTAATGCTGAGCTTATATTCGTCTTTCTTTGTTCGGCTGTATAGCACGTTTCAAGACAAAAGATATCTTTTTATGGTTATGGAGTATGTTCCGGGAGGAGAGCTTTTCTCTTTTATGAAAGAAATTATTAAGTTTACTGTAAAACAAGCAAGATTCTATATTGCAGAAATACTTGTTGCACTGGAAACCCTGCATGGACTAGGGATTGTTTACCGAGATTTAAAGCCAGAGAATGTTCTACTTGACAGAGAGGGGCATATAAAGCTTGCAGACTTTGGATTTTCCAAAAAGCTATACCAGCCGCTTACATGGACACTTTGCGGAACACCAGAGTATCTGGCTCCCGAGATTGTAATGAACATAGGGCATGGTTTTGAGGTAGACTTCTGGTCGCTTGGTGTTATTTTGTATGAAATGATAGTGGGGCAGCCGCCATTTTACCACGAAAACCAAGTTGAACTGTGTAGGCTTATTATCCGTGGCAATATTAAGTTCCCTGCATTTGTGGACCCAGTGTCTAAAGACCTCATAAAACAGCTTTTGCAGACAGACAGGAGGAAGAGACTGGGTTATAAAAAGGGAGTAAAGATGATATGCAGGCATTCTTTCTTTAGGGAGATAAACTGGACAATTGTTCAGAGCCGAAGCTACACTCCTCCAATAATTCCTGTTACCAATGAGGAAAATGACAGAAAGGACAATCCTGCAGGCTGTTCGATTCAGTCCCACATAATGGGAATGGAGAATGACCTGCCTGTCATGGACCAGTTGTTTGACCAATACTAACTAATAACAAGGAAGGCATTGTCTTCTTATTAATGGGCAGTCTACCTACCCACTGCCTTTACTATTCAAAGATTACTGGAATCTTGGTGTCAAAATGTTACAAATCATACCACACACATATCTATTATTCATTTCTTCATGTGCTTTACATGGAAGTGATTCAGCAGATGCCAAGCGCCCATACATTAATAAATAGTAATTATGCCAATATTTCATGTGTTTATCCTGTTGTATTCGATTGTATCTATTAAATGTCCATAATAGCATATTTAATAAGCCGCGAAGTGCTGAAAATGACATTTTGATGCATCTTTTAGATATATATTACTAAACAATGTGTTAAAGAGCCATTGGCTTTCCATCTTTTTATTGGATATCTTAAGACATTTCTTGCATCAATTGATGTGAGCGCTGACTTTATCATTATCTTTTACTTCACCAATTAATCAATTCTTTCTGCTGTATGATCTTAAATCAATATATGCTAGCGCATTAATAATAGAATAATGACACACTTTCTAAAAGAAAAAACTTTTGGAAAATTAATAATTGCAAGTTACTCTCCATAATAATTTAGAATCCAACATACAGTATACATCCTACTTTACTTCACAAAACATTAGCTTTTTGCGCCAAAGAAGTCTTATTGGCAGAGAAGCACTATTGGCAAAATACACTATTAACTATATAAATATATATTGGAAAGCAGTATGGTGTATATATTTGTACAATTGGCACTATCCAATATCTCTTATTGCATGCAATGTAAAATACAAAGTCTAAATATACATGCACTCTTCTAAAAATAAAGAATGACTATGTTTGAGAAAAAGCTTTAATACAAGCCCAAATAATTTTATGTGCTGGAATGTTAAGCTATTTTCAACAACACTGCTCTCTTCATATCATTTCACACTCTCTTCTATCGTCAAAAAGGGATTAAAACTCTCGGGGTATTTTAATTTAAGCTATTTCAAGTAATTATTATACAGTTTATCTAAGAGTAGAGAGACAATGCAATGTTAGTAAAAACAATCAAGAATACCCGAAGACGTGCATAACCTCAAGCACATAAAATTAAAAGTGCTTAAATGCAGAACAGCTAGAAATATATTGAACAACTTTATAAATCACAAGGATATATAGACTAGAAAAGCAAAAGAAAAATGCACAGTATTAGTAAGATAACTTATGAAAACTCTAAATTAATAAAATCTAGTAGGCTTTGTGATAGAATATTAAAAAGAGCACCACTATACAAAGCACATATTTATTCAACAAAAAACGCAAAAAGGCCAAGCTTATCCCTCAGAAATGGTTAAGACATTTTCACTTCTTAGAAAGAGAACTTCCTTTGGAAAGTCAACTATATCTGAGACCACTAAATTTATGTGCTCGTCAAACATACGCAGAGTGCCTGTGTATTCAGTACTGTCTCTCAGTCTAATGCATATTTTTGTGCCTAATAGTCCTCGGATAAAGTCAAGCGGATACATTACGAGAATAAAATTTTTAGCTATGACAAATACCGTATTAATTGTTCTGGGAATGGCAGGAAGTGGAAAAAGCACTTTCTGTCACCGGCTGCACACATGGCTTTCTGACAAAGCAATGCAAATAAACAGCAAAACCGGATTAAATGATGCTGTGTGTGGGATCAATTTAGACCCAGCAGTGCAGACTGTAAAAATGCCCGTGCATTATGACATAAGAGACACGATTGATATAGACGAATTGATGCAAAAGAAGAAGCTAGGGCCAAACGGAGCAATTCTAACAGCACTAAACCTCTTTGCAGCACACATTGATGTGTTAATATCACAAATCGAGGGGTTAAAGCCGCAGTATACAATTATAGATACCCCTGGGCAAATAGAAATGTTTACTACGTCAGTATCCGGGCAGATCATCACACAATGCTTGTCAAGAACAAAAGGCGTTCGTGTTAAAATGATATATCTTGTAGATGGAGAAAAGGCCCAGAACCCACAGTGCTTTATCAGCAATATGCTGTTTGCAACATCTGTTTACTATAGGTTCAGGGAAGAGCTCTTAATAACAGTAAACAAGTCAGATATTGAAGGAGCCGAGCAAATAAAGTCTTGGGCTGCTGATTATGACTCTTTTTCGGGCACACTGCCAGAGGACAGAATGAACACTCCTCTTACAAACTCAATTGCTCTGTGGATGGAGGAGTTCTATAGCAGATTCAATCTATTCTATCTCTCCGCAGCCACTGGAATGGGAAAGGCTGCCTTTATTTCTGAAGTAGATAGAGAGATAGAGGGAAAAGAAACCAGTGAACTGCACGATGCTGATCTGTCAGATGTGCAGAGCAATGACAGTATTATTTCAAAGGAAATAGAAACAGAAGAGGATAAAATACCAAATGCCCCTGCCAATGTAATTCAGAACATCCTTGATGCGTTAAAAAAAACGATCATTATGTGCGACCAGCCAAATGAAGGCGACAGCAGTGAATCGAATGAAGAAAACGAAAAAGAACAAAATACGCACTCCCCGCCACAAAAAGATAAATTAGAAGAAACTAAAGAAGAATAAATACTAAACCAAATATACTAGCGCGTCTGAATTATTGCATTATACCAATAGAATAGCCTAGCATAACTCAGAATATATTTGAAGTTTTGGATATTCTTTTATTTAGAAATAAATTCAGTGTTGCTTTAATTTTAAATACTACTAAAAACTTCAAATACTAATATGAGAGGCAAAGCAAATATTAAGAACATTTGCTAGAATGCTTTTTTATTCTTATGCACTAAAAAGGATTTTATACCAGGAAATTAATTAATGAACTAATTATATCTTGAAACAATCTGAAATTCCAAAATAAAGCGCTTCTTAATTATATATATGCAATGTGTAATTCAAAGCTCCGAAGAAACCCTCTTAGACAATGATAAATTTAATTTTTATACCCCGAAATTATTTACATACTATTGGACTAAAAGCAGTCTGTCTAGAGTAAATAAGCCTAAGCATGCGGGAGATAAAACATAGCATCCAATAACTGCAGCAAACACTAAAAATAAAAACAAGCAAAAACAAAGAAAAGTCCAAAGGACGGGATAAACCAGTCCTCGGATAGAAAAGTATCCGTGATTCTGGTTTATTAGTAGAAGAACCCGAGTATTTTACCTCCTACGTGCTTCTCAACACACTCTTTGTGGTCTAATATTCCCTTTGATGTTGTTATGACAACATGTCCAAACTGTCTAGCTGGGAGAAGCTTTCTCCACCTCTCTACGTCACGGAATGCCACGTCAAATCTTGGGCAAATTGATCCACACTTGTTAAGTCTTCCGTTAAGTGAAATAATAGCCTTTCCTTTTCTGTGGTCATCTACATACTCAATGGTTCCGATGTAGCCCTTGCTTTGCATGAACTCAAGGAATCCCTTTATTACTTTGTTTGGTGATCTGACAAGTACTTCAGACTTTCCGCTTATAGTTGCATTGTTTATTGTTTTTAATGCTGCTGTTAACTGGTCCATTGTTAATACAAGGGCAATAATTAAAAAAAATATATATTTTCCAACAACCACAAAAAGTCCAGTATACTCGCATAACAAGCTAAATATACACAGTAAGTCATTATATATGCCTTAACAAACAGCACAGCTAAATAAATCCCGAAATGCCTAGCACTATAAATAGCACAGCTAGCAGAATATCCAAAATTGGCAGACACATTAATAATACTGTAATACTGTATCAGAGAATTGTACTACAAAGCTTACTGCGTATTAGTCTAGATGTTTCACTAATATAATCAAACAGCTGCTATTGTTTTGTGTGAAATCAGTATTTATAGTAAACTACCGCCAACTTTTCTTTATATGCCATATTTATAACCCGAAATAAAATAATCCAATTTTCTTTATTTGTCTTTTATTATAATAAAGTGTACGTATTTTTCTTTCGGGTTATTCTTTAAGAGGTCTTAATTAATTTAAGGGAATAAATACAGTAAAGAGAAATTTATTTGTACAAATGTGCGTATGCACAGCTCTACCGCTCTAAATAGATCACAAAGTGTAGATTATTCAATGTTTTCAAAGTCAACTAGCGAGGCTTTCATACTTGAGTCTATGGACGGATCCTCTGCCCCTTCTCCATGCTCGCCTTTTGGTGCACCTCCAGTGATTTGCCTGGTTTCTCCCCAGGAGAAATCATCAAAGTGCCAGAAAGCATAGATTGGAAGAACAAAGTTCCATATAGGCAAAGAGCACAGATAGATAATAAGCCAGACAAAGTAGAAAAGATTGAAATTTGTAAAGAAAATTAGTAAGGATGGCAGTCCAAGGATGCAGAAAAGAAGAAATAGAGGAATCCAAACAGGCACCCATATAAGGGAAGAAATAACTAAAACCAGCGTAAAAACCATTGCAGCAGGCAACACCAAAGTACCGAATAGCTCTAAGATCACCACATACTGCATTGAAAAGAAGAAAGTACCGCATAAATCCACACGAAGCAACTCAAACAGATTATGTATTGTGGAGTTAATCCATCTTCGTCTTTGACTTAGAAGAACTGAAAAGTTGTCTGGAACAATAGTATCACACAGCGCGCTGGGAACAAAGACAAGCTTCTTCTTTGGATAGTTTTTGAGAAGAAGCGTTGTTAAGTATCTGTCCTCTCCTAGGAGCAGTAGATTCTTCTCATGGAGTGTCTTTGTTTCATCACTGCCATACGCATGCAGAACTGTTGGAGAAACAAGAATGGGCGTGCACCCGTTCTTTCTCTCAAGCTTCAGTCTGTACATGCAAAAGCATCCAGGAAGACACGTCACATTGCCGAAAACACTTTCAAATCCCTTTGCTAGGTGGTGACTTACATAGTACTCAAACACCTGTATTGCAGTAACCCAAGAATCAAACTTGTTTGATATCAGAGTTTCTCCGCATATTCCCATGATAGACTTATCACTCTGCATTGTTCTGGCCATTATTCTAACGGCCCCCTGCCTAACCGTTGTGTCGGCATCCACCATAAGAATAGCCCCAAACTCGTCAGGTGCAATCCGAGATAGTGCCTTTATTTTCTTGTATAAGTCAAGATCAAGCTGTGTTAGCCGTGTTCTGTACAGCACGTGGTGGAAAAAGCTCATTATAACCATTTGGCTGTCTCTCTTCCCTCGGTTCTCTGTCTTCAGGATGAGAATGATATCCGAAGTGATCACACCGTGCTTAGTCTCCACAGAATAGGTTCCTGGATGCACCTCTGCATGGTTTAGCTTTTTAGCACCCGCTGCGATGGAAATGTACTGCTTTGCTGTGGTGGGCATGCCAGCGGTTGCACTTCCGTTTTTGGGTGTAATAAGAGACTTAAGAATTTCTGGCGTGGATGCATCATTCCCTGCGCCCGTTATAAACCCATCGGCAACAACAATAATAAGCTTTTTATCATACTCCTGCATGCACAGACTGTCTAGCGTGGATTTAAGACCCTCCCTTCCCTCAGAGTAGCAAGTGGTCATCAGAATCACCGGAAGCACATCTGTGTTCTTTCTAACCAACTGCCAAGTATTTATCTTCATATACAGTGAATATATTGCTGCTAGGAAAAATCTAATCAGAACAAGGCCAAGCACTGCAAGCGCAGATAAGTACAGAAAAGAATAGGTCAGCTGGCATCCAGTCGACTGAAGAGCAAGTTCGCCTGCATAGCACAGCTCTTTAAAGCACTGCAGCTCTTTTGGAGAAAGGCCCTCACTCGCTCTGGTTGCATCAACACTTCCGCTCAGTATATCTAGCTTATCCGGAAGATTTATGCTTTTTGAATCATATACGCCAGAGCCTATTACAGTAAGCTCGTTTCTAAGCACAGAAGACCACGTGTAGTGCACAGGCGCCACTTCTGCGTAGTCATGCAGATTCAGACCCCCTGCTTTGCCTGGGGAGTACCCCGGAAATGCCTGCGTGCAGCTTGGTGCATTAATTTTAAACATAGAAGAAATGTCACTCCCAGAGTACTTCTCCATCTTATCCCCAGAGTCCACGCGGAATATCTTTCCACGGGCCGCAAACCAAGGATAAGTGCTTATTTCATTCATTGTTTCCATGGTATAGGTCAGCTGTGGTTTGCAGACAAGCATGGTCAGCCCATATGTGATAAAGGACAGGAACATACATGCCAGAGCAATAAGCCAGCACAGCGCCACTTTCTCTCTCCACGCACTTTGCATCTCTTTAGACTTCATTCCAAATATTCCCAGAATGAAAGATGGAATAAAGGATGTGCACACTTTTGTAAACTGCTGCCATACGGTTTTCTTGGGAAGAAGTACCACCTGATTCTCCTCGGCTCTTACTTCATTCATATACCAAACAAACAGAAAAGAGATTGAATAGAATCTGAATTAGAGTTATATTTGTTATGAAATTAATTGCGACTTAATAATGATGTTTTTATATAAAATAAACACACCCCACAACAGACTTATGATAGCCCGAAACTCTAATGGTCTACATCCGTTGTTGGGCAGTGGAAAGCGCCAAGTTATATTAGAATAGTTCGCTGGAAAAATTTTCAGAATGGCAACACATAAACTATCACCAGGCCTAAAGGGACTAACACAGAAGGAAAGAGCCACAAGCGGGCTTGTTTCAACCGTAATGATTACTGCGCTGGGCACTCGCATTAGTGCAGAGGATGCTCTTCCGTCTATTCTCTCTTCTTTCCGAAAGAGCGAAGAAGGGGAAAGAGTAATAAACACTGAAAAAATGCATTTGGGACATAGAGTCGTGTGTAAGAAAGGCATTTTTACATTCTTTGTAAACAGCCCCGACTCAAGCATGCAAATGAAAAATAAAATGCATGGGGCAGACATAAACATCATTCTTGTGGATAAGAAAATGAATGACGAAATAAGCGACTTAATATCACAGACAAAGCAGGACAATCTTGTATTTTTGTCCTGTATAAGAGACACACCAGCAGAAATAAAAAAAGAGGTAAAGAAGACGTTTGGAAAGACAAAAGTATACACGTTAAATGAAATAGCACGTGTGCTGCAAAACAAAACCGTTTTGAACAGAAAGAGATACAGTCGTCCCCACTTCTTCCCAGATACAATACAGCGAGTAGGAGAGCGAATGTTCAAAATCACAGGGGCAGTAGACAAGGGCTTTGTTTCACGGCAGGTCTTAATTAACGGGGGTATAACAGGAAAGATCCAGGAAATTTCGGTTAATGGAAAGCCTCTTGACATTTCAAGCTTGGCAGTGCTTACAAGGGAGGAAATATATCAGAAAAAGAAAGACCAGGAAGAGGAAATGACCGATCTTCTGTCAACTCTGAAGATAACCGAAAACCAGATAAATGACCAGCCGGAATATTCAGACGACTCGATTGGGTGCATTAATGTAGAAGAAACTCAAGAAGAGGAAGAAGATAGTGAGGAAATGAGCGAAAACTACTCAGATTTAGAAGGAGAGGAAGAGGAAGGCTCGTGTGAGATAGACTCAGACGATCTTGCTGGATATAGTGCACTGGAAAAGGAGAATATTAAAAAAGAGCTTGTGCACAAGTACAAAGACTTCAAAGGATTCAGGACAATTAACATGGGACTGCATAAGAAGGCCAATGAAAAAGAAAATGAAAGCTTAAGAGTGTTTAGATCACAGAATCTTCCAGAATACTACCAAAGACTTAGCTTCATTGGATCCGAGCGCGTTAGAAGAAAACTGCTTTCAAAGAAAAGCCCTGTGCCAGTGAGCACTCCACTTGAAATTGTTCTTGAAATAAGCGAAAAGCACATGCCAGCGTTTGCAGATGCAGTTGAGTCTAGATTCTTATCTGTCCATGGGTTGTTTGATTATGAAGGAGCAATGACAATATGCGCACTTTCATTCCAGACAAAAGAGGCTATTAGCATATATGACAGCAGCCTATCCTTTGATTATGGATTTATGTGCACCACTCCCTCTTCCTGTGTTTTAGGAAACGGCACCGAAATAGTCAAGTGTAAGACCGAGGGAACAACTGGAACGGCATGCTTCCTTGGTCCTTTGATTCTTACAGATGACAAGATAGCCATCTACAAAGAAGGCCGGTGTGTAGGAAGCGCGGTGTATGCAACAAGAAAAGACCCCATTCTCATTAGAACAGTAGTGTTTAAAGGAATACCTGCAAAGATACTGAGAAGATCCTGTGTTGTCAGCAAAATGTTCCACTCCAGAGAAGAAGTGAACTATTTCAAAGGAATTAAGCTATACTCTAGTCTAAAAAAGGAAGGCCACATTAAAAGAGCCCTAGGTGAAAACGGCCTAATGAAGTGCTACTTCTTCCCTCCAGTTAAGCACGGAGAGAAGATATATATGGAGCTGGCTAGAAGAGTGTTTATCACCCCAGATAAGTAAACAAAAATGCGAACAGAATAGAAAAGCACTGCCTATTATTAAAATAAAACAGCTCTTACTTACTTTTCCTATAATATGCAAAAACATTATATACACATTGTTAAATCATTTAAACTCTAAACTGGCACTTGAAATTTTATATATTTCCAGTTATATTGTGTTTATTTATACACAAAGAAGTCAACTATGCATAATTTTCAGTAAAACTCAATAAATAATTGCTATATCTTTTTAAACTTAAAATTAAGTAAAAACAACCAGAATAAATAGTTTATTTCTGGGCTTTGAATGGTTTTTTAGGCTATGCTCCCGGTTAGTATAATACTCAAGAGTGCTGCACATTCCGTCTGTGTGCCTTGGCTATGCCTTTTTTCCTTCTGATGCTTCCTCCTGCTCTGATAGCACCTCTTTAACTAATGATATAATTCTTTCTAAGTTATCTTTTGAGTTTTTATTCACATACTCACACTCTAGATTAATGTACAGTTCGGCATCCTCACCTAAATACTCTGAGTGCGGATTTGGCGGGATTTTGTTATCTACCTCCACGCCACAGAGTATTGCAGTTTCTGATGCCCAGCACCGAGATACGTGCTTAGGTTTGTATCCTCCTCCGCCCACGACAAGCATAGGAATGTTGAAGTCACGAACATATCTAACACACTCACTGTGCCCCTTAATGCTTAGCCCAAAGCACCCTATTCGATCAGCTGCAAGCGAGTCAGATCCGCACTGCATCAAGATTGCCTCTGGACCAAAAGACTCTATGCACATCTTTACCACATTCTTAAATACATAGTGGTATGACTCATCGTCTATGCCAAAATCAAGAGGCACATTGACAGCACACCCGCGGCCCGCACCTCTTCCTGTGCAGCATATGTTTCCAGTGCCTGGGAAAAATCTGTCTCCGTACTTGTGAAAAGAAAGCGTGAGAACCCTATCCGTGTGATAGAATGCCTCCTCCACACCATCTCCATGATGTATGTCTATATCTATATACATAACCTTTCTGTGCTTTTTAAGCAGCTCTTGAATTGCCAGCACAATATCATTTGTGTAGCAAAAGCCACTTGGCCCTGCTTTCTTCGCATGGTGCAGGCCGCCAGACCAGTTTATTGCTATATCATATTGGCTTTGGTTTAGTACCCGGGCCGCTTGAAGTGACCCCCCGGAGTACAGAGCGCACATTTCTCCAATGCCCTCAAAATACGGACAGTCATCTGTGATCCGATCGCAGGGCACATCAGACCCCTCAGAAATAAGCGAGCTTATATACTCCTCTGTGTGATACTGCTGCATTTCCATCTTTGTTGCTGGCTTTATTGCAAATATGTCCATGTATTTCTGCAGGCCGTATGCAAATACAATCGAGTTGGTCACTGCAATTCTGTGCGGCTTCATAGGATGCGAGGCCCCGTAGTGAAAGCTGCCCGAGTCTGGGCTATAAAAATATGCTATCCGCCTCATAAAATTTTTCAAGATTTATGAGAATAAGTAGAATAGCCCTTTTTAACTTCAAAAGCTTTTTTGAAGAAACCCGAATCGACTGTGTGTCTGAGGGCATAAACATACTCATAGGGAAGAATGGAACAGGAAAGTCAAGCATTTTGAGCGCAATCCGGTTTGTTATTGATGCACACCAGAGAGTCGGGCCTTTAGAAAGAAGAATATTTGTAAATGAAAACAGCAGCGAGCTAATGGCATACGTAGAAATAGAATTCTCAAATAGCAACAAAGCCTTTCCAGCCGGAGAACATGTGATTATAAGACGAACAATTACCCAGAAATCTGATGAGTACACAGTAGATGGCCGCAGTGTGTCCAGGGAAGAGATGATATCCCTATACGAAACAGCTGGAATTTCAAAGACCATGCCGTACTTTGTCGTGGAGCAGGGTAAAATAGGAGAGCTTGCCCAGATGAACGGCCGTGCACGAATGCATCTTATCCGGGAGCTTGCAGGGTCTACTGTATATGAAAAGGACAAAGAAGAAATTCAGAAGGTTCTAAATGAGTCAGAGACAATTGGGCAGAGAATAGAAGAGCTGGTGAAGACTATTGAGAGAAGAGTTGAGGCAATAAAAACAGACAAGCTACGCGCAGAAAAAAGGAATGAAATGGAAAAAACAAAGGAAATACTGATCCACGAGATTTACAAGAGAGAGCTAAATAAAATAAGAATAAAGCTAGAGTCGTTGATCACCGAAGAAACCAGCCAAATGGAAGACACAAATGATCTAACAGAGGATGCTCTCAGAATGCAGTTGGAGGAGCTACTGGCATCTATTCATGCTATTGTAATTGATCCTTCACTAGAAAATCAGATCATGCCTAATGCAAATTCACTAGACACTTTGCAGAAAAAAAGAGAGGAGCTGGAGGCCTTTTTAAAGGAGCAAGAAAGAACAGCAAGTATACTGCATACAGAAATAAAGCGCCTAGAGCGGATTCAGGAAAGTAGTAAGACAATCCTTCCAGAAATTAACATATTGCGCATGCGAGGGCCCCAGGCAGTGGCCAAAAAGCTCAATGAACTAAAAAGCATGAAAGAGCAGGATGTTTTATCAAGCTCCCAAAATAAAGAAGACCTTTTAGAAAGAAAGAGAGCCATCTGGAAGAAAGAGAAAGAGCACAGTAAAAAGATGAAGACCATCGAATATGAAATGAAAGAGGCTGAGCGAGCATTTTTGTCTTCACAAAGAGCCTTCTCTCTGGGAGATGAAGTGCGGAATATCAAGGGTGTTATTGGATATGTTTATGACTTAGTGACCATTCCAAAAGAAATACTTTTTGCAGTTTCAAGTGCTCTTCCGAACTATTTGACTACTATTGTTACGGAAAGCATTGAGGATGCAATTAGCCTTGTACGAACCCACCATATAGAACAGCGCGTAATATCTATTCAGGCCACATCTAATAGCACACATAAACCTGCTGTTCCCCTTCCTTCTCTTGCTCAGTATATATCCTCATCTGAAAAGCACGCATCGCTAGTTGATAGGCTTTTTGGTCGGATCTATTTTGTGTCAGACTTTGAGACCGCAAGGGCTGCATCAAAGCTACATCGGGTGGCTATAATAACTGCTGCTGGCGAGTACTTTGGGTCCTCAGGAACCATCACGGGAGGAAATGACAAGTCTTCATATCTTTTTAAGGCATATACAGCAGATAAAGCAAGGTACAGGAGCATTTTAGAGGAAAACGCAGAGATACAAGCACAGAAGAGAAAAATCTCTGAGGAGTATAATAGAACCACGCCAGAGAGTGCGCTAAGTGCTCCTGGGTATTTTGAAGACGCGATATTTCTTTTAGAAAATGAAGCAAGTGATATAGAAGTAGAGCTTCTGCAAAAGAAAACAGACTTAGAAAGAATCTCAGCACAGGACACGCAAAAAGAGATAGAAAATTGCTACAAACTAGAAGCAGCTATTAAAAAGCACAGAGAAAGAGCATCTCTGGAAGAAGCTGCCCAGATGATAGAGCAGAGGCTGTATAAGTGTGCAGGATCCCCTGAGTGGAAGGAAAGAGCAGCTGAGAAGTTACGGCTAGAAAGCAAGTTTAGAAGAATTCAGAAAAGGATTCTTTCTTTGAACGTAGAAAGCAGAGAGGAAATAGCAGTAAATAACATCACAATAGACATACAGCGCTCTTCTAAGGAAGAACTAGTCCAAGCACTTTCTATTATTAAGAAAGACCTATCTGAAAGTGTTTCTTTATCAGAAGGATCGGATACTGTTCTGCACGACTATAACAAGACACTTGCCAAGCTAGAAGAGCTCTCGCACGCAAAAGAGAAAATTCTTGAAATGCAGGCCCATCTGGAAGCAAAAAAAGAGCAGGTTATAAACATAACAATATTCCAAGTAAAGTCTAATTTTGAGCACTTTTTCAGAAAGCTAACAGGAGGAACTGCTTGTATGTCAGCAGAACAGCCGGAGTCCCTTGAAATAGATGTATCCTTTGCAGGAGAGCCCATGGTAAAGTCTGATGAGCTCAGCGGTGGTCAAAAGACAGTTATTGCACTCTGTATGATACTTGCTGTGCAAAGAATATACGAGGCCCCATTCTATCTAATGGATGAATTTGATGCAAATTTAGATACGCAGGTGCTTATGAACATCATCAACAGCCGGGTATTTGAAAACAAGCAGCTGTTCATATGCACGTTCAGAGGAGAAACACTCGGCGCAGGAAATAAGTTTTTCTGTATAAAAGACTCTTCCATATCTGACATATCGCTTGAATCCGCTCAAGACCAGCTATGCGCATTCATGCCGTAGTATCATAAGGGCTGTAATGTCGTCCATTAAGTAATTATAAATTAGTATTTCTATTTTTTCTTGGCAATCTTTTATTTCGGACTATTTCAGCTAATTATAATTATTCTATGTACCTTCTCTTTCATCACTATTACCAGTAAATAATAAAATATTTCCATCTATAAATATGTTTCTTTTATGCTAATACTTTATTATATTGGGTTTTATATAAACTCAATCACTTTAATGCAGATAAAGCACTCCAGATTTACTTCCTACAATCAAAGTGCCAGCTGGTACCCGCGTACTGGCTGTGTACTCTGCCATATTAAAGGCGGTGCCTCCATTCTTATTTGCTTCATTTTTAGATGCCTCTTGCATGGAAAGGAACATAAATGTTCTTAGATCGTTTGACCCATTTGAGCACTCTTGCAGACTAACCTCAAATGTGTTTATGTCCAATGAGAAACACCTCTGCCTAGAAGCAGAAACAATCTCAAAAACTGGCTTTTTCGCATTCTTTGCTATTACATTTCGAATAATCATCAAGTTAGACTTTGCTTCTTGCTCTGTTTCTATTGGAATTTCTACATTCAGGCCCTCTCCTACTGGGTTGGATTCAATAACATACTTTTTGCCTTCTACCCACGGCTCGAGCTTTATTTCTTGTGGTTCAGTCTCCTTTGTAGGAAGATCGATATCAAAAAGATTTGCTTGTCTGGGATCCCTTACTCCAATGACCTTTCCATCCTTTATAGCTATATATAGATCTCCTGTGTACGTGGATATAAGCACTCCTTCTTTTTTATTTCCGTCTTGAATAAGATACTCAAGATCTTTGTTCGAGTCGCCCTTCTTAGAGCTCCCGCAGACCTGATAAATAAATATACATAGTGATATAAGAATGCATGTTCGCATTTTCTGCATGCTTTCCCTGAAAATGATTCCTATTTATGTACTGCCAGTGATTCTGATACCTTGTTTTGTTTCAGATTAAAGGCTTCCTATAGACCAGCCGTATTTATTTATTTTTATTCTTAGCCCCTGCTCTTTCGAAGGCAAAAATTTCATAATTTCTTTGTTCAATACATGAGCAACATAAATGCAATTTACTTGCTGTGTGTTCTTTATAGAACACATACATTTTATATTTAAACTCATATAGAAAAACTCGTTATCTGTTCTTTACATGGCAAAATAGGTGCAGTGAAATTGAATCTGTATAATGTTTATGCTTAGAAAATTGAATAAATTTAGAAATTACTAGTGCTTGTTCTTCTTATTAGAAGATTGTATCATTTCTTATATTTTTATGATAGTATTATTAATTGTTAGCCAATTAAGTAAGGCCAAATATAAAATATTAATAAAGCATGAAATAACCAGAAAATCCAAAGCTGTATAGGAAACAAAAAACTTTCTTTAATTTTCTGAGTATAATAGAAGAAATGAAACAGGAAATAATGGAGAAAATATGAATAGATGTATATCTATAAATAATATAAATTAATATACTACAAGTACATAATTAACCACTAAAATCAGCCTATAACACACAGCCAAATATATTTAAAACATATAATAGATTGCTATTTATATAGTGTGGTTTTATGCATCTTATTTATATATGGATACACACTGGTTCTATATGGCCTACCAGTGTTATGGGAAGTTTCTTAGGACCTTTTAATATGCGTGTAGATCCTTCTAAGTATTTTGTAGTGTTTTCAGATTGGGAAATAAAAATACATTATGAAAATAGTGAGACTTAGTAAAGTATCCAGATATAAACAGAAACCATCTGGAAAGATATATAGTGTGACTGCACTAAATTGTATTTATTGCTGTAGGGGTGTGGTGATTAGGTTATTTATTATCCCTTTTCTTCTTCATTCCTCTGTCAAACCATGCTTTGTCAACCCACATAAATAACTGCCTGTCCTTTGCTAGGGAGGTTTCCTCCACGCAGTCTGAAAGATCCAGAGCACCAACAGAATCTATACCCAAACACATCCCTTGGTTGTATATCTGAAAGGCGTTTGTTTTGCGGGTCAAAGGAAGCGAAAACATAAAGTAGTTGTTAAAACTGCCCTTTTCTGGAGAAAGTGCTACTCCTGCACGTGTCCCCAGGTCCTTTGTATAGCTAAATACACACTTGCCCATGCCACGCTGGCTTTCCGTGCTTCTTTGACACCAGTTGTCTGCAGCAGATATAGTATGATATGTGAGATCTTTGAAGCTCTTTCTTGTTACCTTTAGCTCTAAAGCATCATCGACATCGTTTGTTACAGACAATGCATTTTTTACTCCATTTACCCCATTCACCGGGGAGTTTGTTATATATCCTTTTCCTCCTATGTTGTATAGATATCCAGACTGATTGTTGGCAAAAATGACTTTCATTCCTAAGGCCTTTTCAACACACAGCGCTCCTAGAATAATAAGAATATAAAATAGTTCCATTTCGAGCTACGTGTTAGAATGATTATATAGCTTAAACCAGTGTTTCAGGCATAAAACACAGTATAGACATACGCTATACACTGCCAGAAATTTATACACGCGGTGCTGCTTCTTGCAATACACACTCCTTGCTACTGCATCATTCGATCAATTAATCAAATCTGATTCAATCAATCTTCTATCAAAAAGCTGATCAAATTTATTTTGTAAGTTTGTTATACGCATTCAACATGTTCCCATTTAAACTATCTCTATAAAATATATGTTTGTATATAGAAAGAACCGCTTTGCTTCTTAGTATTTCATTGAAAATATCTGTTTGAACACCCGCTAAATTATTCGGGTTATATATGTACTAGATGCATGTACTTGCGAGCTTATCTAAATAGAAAAGATATTTAGAGCATTTTAAATTTTACTTCTGCTATGGCTTTCTCAATATATTTATAAATAAATTTCATTCTTACTTATTATGCAGCAAGAAATCTTCTAAGTCTCTTGTATTCAATAAAAGCAAGAATTTGTAGCATGCATGTATAAAATATAACTTGAAATAAATTAAGTGTTTTATTGTGTATAATAATCACATACTTCCTTACTTCCAAACTGTATTGTCATTTGGATTATCTGCAATGTAATATGGAGTAGATGGGTTCTTTGACTGATCAAGCGTTTGCATTGGGTCGTAGTTTTTAGAGAATAGACCATCATCAACCCACGCAAATAGCTGAGTTGCCTTCTTAACTATGTCCTCATACTCGCACTCCTCTATTCCAAGCTCTCCAGTTTCCCGAACTGCCAAGCACCTTCCCCCGTTAAATATTCTGATAGCATGGAATGCAGGGAGCACTGCAGGAGAAAAGAAAAATTTAAACTCTGCAGCAGGACTAAACCTTTCCATAGCAATAAGGCCTTTCTCTCCGGTTTTTATTTTCATGGCTGGGCATCCTAGATATTGCTTTGTTTTCCCTGATCCATACCCTTCCTGTGCACTACTACATGACTTGGTATCATGCTCTTCTGCAGATAGAATCAAGCCGTAAGCAGCTGACCCATCTCGCACAATTCGAATATGCATCCTTGCTGCCATTTCTTTCTTATCATCTATTTCCACATACTGGGCATCTTTACTGGTGGAGAATGAAAGATATTTTTTTGTCCCAATATTATACAAGCGACCTATTTTATTTTCATTAAAGAAGGCAATTTCTCTTTCTTCACCAAGCGCGCGGCCCCATGACACTAAGGATAGTATAACACATAAAAACAAAAACTTATCATGCAAATTCATACTGCATAAAGAATCAAATGTTTTATATAAATCTTGCAACGCTGTATCACATAGTCACACATCAAATGGTTTCAAAACAGATGGTGATTTCATTACACAAACATACTACAGCTTTCGGTACTCGTTATACTTTATGCTACACACTTATGCACACTGAAAATCCTGCTGTTTTGTTATTTAGACATTTTATGCTTTTTTCTCTATATTTATATTTGTTGACTTTATTTACAAAAACTTCTTTCTTTTAGATATTTAAAACTCACAAACATAAGAATTGGATATAGAAGTATTATAAAACACAACTGTAATCAAAACTAACCACTGTGCCAGCCATTAATTGTAATGGGTTTTTTGCAGCTCATCAATAGCAATAGAGTTTGTTTGAAATCTACTCTGTACAATATATTACTAGTTATGTAATATAGTACATATAAATATGTTCTAATATACCTATAATAGTCCTAACATGCTATTTTTATTGTAAATAATCTGAAATAGACCTTAAATACTGTATATTCATGTATAAACTATAAAATAAAAACATCTGCTGCTACAACAGCTATAAAAGTACTATGAAATTAAAATATTTACTTTCAGGTTATTTTTGTCTGCTGTACTACTTAATGCTAAAACCCTGGAGGAAGATATTCACCATCTGGATTGTTTGTATTGATGTTCTTGGGGGTAGAGGAATTTTCATCAGCATTTAGTAGTTTTTTAGCTTTTTCTGTTGTTTTTTTAGGTAACTCTGGCTCGTCATAATATCCTAGTGGCTTTCCATTAATAGATACAATAGAGTCATTGTTTATTGCAACAACTGCAGTTGGAACATCCTTGTTTAGTATTGGATCTGGATGGTTCAAAAGATATGGATCTTTTCTACTAGGATGTGCATCTGGGTTATAGTACATCCGAGTGTCTGGGTTATATCCCTTTACACTTAACATTTGTTTTTTTATCGGTCCTATCGATATTCTTCTAATGACTTTTCGAGTTACTATAATGTTTTCATTGTCAGCCAGCCACCTAAATAACTGCCTTGCATGCCTTTCATCTGGGCCTGACACACAGTCTTCTAGAATGGCATATCCTGTGTCTCCTATAGCCAGACACTTGTTTTTAAGATATATCTTGAAAAAGTTCTCTCTGGTGATTGGGGGAGAGAAGGAAACCCATGCATTCGAGTCTGCTGTATCTGTTGTCATTCCAATGTGCATGTGCCCTCGATTACCAATTAACCCTATTGTTGGAGTCCCATAAAATGGAAAGTCGACATGCGTAGTGGTAGTTTTCTTTTTAGCATTTAAAACTCTAGGATCTGCTGACATAATAAGGCTGTATGTTGCACTATGATATTTTGTTCTTTGTATTTTAAACAATGAGGCTATTTTGTCGGACTTAGTTCCCTTTATCCACATGTATTTATCATGTGGTGCCCTTGCCCATGAGAGAAACATATGGCTTCCTACGTTGTATAAATACCCCGCGGATCCTGCTGCAAAAGCAGGGAAATACTCACACATAACGGAAACTAGCCCAAGTATAAAAATAAAAGCGATCTTAACGCATCTCAGCATAATCATAAACAAAAGATGCTGTTCTGGGTTATATCTGATTGTGTAACCTGTTTCATTCTGATAAAATGTTTGAAAACACGCATAGTTTCATCTTATTAAAATAGCCACACAAAAAATCAAATCATATTATACTCCGGATTAAATAGCCCGAAAATAGAATAGCCTGCTACTATATTCTTTATTTGTATACAGTAGTTCTTTGTTTGATTGTTTTTATATTTAATTATGACCCAAAAATCAAATTATGCGAGCTAAGAGCAATATAAGAAAACTCTAATCCCATGTATCTGTCTTCCTATATTATATGCAATTTACAAGTCAATAATCTGCTTTTATATATAAAAATAAAAATAGTCTTTTTGTAATATGCCCGATTACTCTGGATTAATAAATATATTCAGAATAATTTTTTGTGTGCTTTCTTATTCTTTTTACATGCTTTTGTTCCCAGCGTTGCTTTCAAAGTAGAACAGTAGCACATTCTTTGTGTGGTTTAAAATCTTGATTATATGTAACTATATTTTCATCTTTTGTATTTCTTATACACAAAGCATTATATTTTATTTTCGAGTTATTTCAAAGTATAATATTCTGGATATAATCTGCAGTAGACAAAATACCGCATATTAGCAAATTCACAAAATCCTAAATTACAATTAAACTATACTCCCCTCATCATTCAAGCCCCGAGGTAATATTTATAATGGTTTGGGTTTCTAGCTGTAAATAAAGAATCTTACTTATCATAACTAAGTTCTTATGTTTGTTAAAAACTAAAGCTATTATATAGTCTAACTTGTAATTATATCCGATTCTAGTGAAATAATCTAAATTATATTTATTATCACCCATTCGTTCCACTGCCTTATTAAGAGCAATTTCTACTCTAAATCTGCGCATGGTATCCGCGGGTCCAAAAATAACTAACAATGATCGTATTAGAAATAATTATGTGTTGTTTATTGTGAATATGAAAAGGTCTAAAGCAGCTATTTTATTGCTGATTACTAGATGAGGCTATTCTCTGTTAGAAGGGTGCTTAGCATATCCACTAGCAGTATTTATATAAAAAATTCAATAATAGTCTGTGTGGGCCCACCTTAAAATATGCCGGCCTCTTTTCAGCGGAACAATCCCTTTATAATAGTTTCCTTCGTCTAAATAGTTCTTATACGGGTGGAAATACTTATTTGTTGACGAAACAACTATTACTGGATTGGCCTCCTCTGTTGTAACATATCTATTACTAGATTTCTTATAGGGGCTCCATCTACCAATGTTTTTATAACGAATGCTCTTTTTGCTTGTTGGCCTGGGGGGGTCTCTGTTGTTTTTGCTTGGGGCCTCTTTTCTATCCCCAGCTCGTGGTTTGGGTCTATCCTCGGCCTGGGGCTCATCTCTATTATTATCCTTGCCTTCATTCCTATTTTCATTCTTGTTTTCATTCTTATCTTCATTTATGTTTTCATTTTTATTGGCATTTCTTGTTTTATTTCTTTTGATACTTTGCTTCTTTATTGCGCTTTCATAGTAATCTGCTTTTTTATAATATGGATTATTGCGTTTTTGTTCATTTATATCCAATGGTATGCGGGTTCTACCATATGAGTATGCGTTCCTGTGCTCTGAAATCTCGTTTTCATCTATCTGTAGATAGTCTGGCATTCTCTTCATGTCATATGTGGTTTTGTTAAAATCATCCATCCCAATCCATAACCAAAGATCATTTATATACTCCTCTTCTGGGTTTTGTGTATCCTTACAGTTCTGATAATAAACATTTGCACTAATGCCCCCAGACATGCACCTATAGCTTCCCATAAGAACTCGAAATACCGGCCTGGTTGCTGCTACAAGTGTGTCTATCATTACAGACTGCTCAGGCAAATTTTTATTGTCATTCTTGCTCAGAACCACTCGGTTGTTATTGCTAGTACTCCTTTGTAGAATATACCTTGCGCTATTTAGTAACTTAGGAAGCTTTGAATCATTTGTAATGATTCGTGTTAATGGTGTTCCTTCTCCCAATACTTCTTTGCTTAGTTCAAAAACAATAGCCTGCCTTGGGTCTGCAGTCATTCTTAGTGAAAGATATCCTAAATTATCAGAATATCTATCTATGGCCATAAACCTTTTTAGTCCTATATTATATAAATATCCAGGTTGGTTAAAAACAAAGAATCCTGGATCCATTATCTTTTCTCGTAGCGATATAAATCTTTCATTTACTGCCATAACCGACACTCCCTGAAGCACGCATCCCAGTGCTAAAATAAGCCTGGTAGCCCAAGATGCAGTCACTTTTTTTATTTTATGCATATGTAACTTTTTCTTAAACACTTTATATTTATTCTACTTGTAACTGTTTTATGATATATACCTCTAGTCCTGCATCGAATTGCCATGGACCTCCATTATTTTTTTCTTTTCTTCTAATGTTTGACATTTTTGGTATAGCATATATCCATAAAAATCTATCTTTTGAGCAAATCGCGTATTGTTCTAAAACAGCCTAATCCCACTACTAGCCTCAACTAGTAACCTAATATAGAATCCAAAATTTTATAGCAGGTTATATAATAAAAACAATATTGTTTAAATACTGTGCATATTATATTTAACTAATCTAAAATTGCCAGTATTTTGTTCTGATTTTCGGGTTATACTTAAACATATATTCACTACCTGTCATTAAATATATTGCTATGTGTTGTAGAAAAACTTAAATATCTAATGTTCTTTATATGATTAATTTACACTAATTGAAGCTTTATTGTATGCGTGTACGCATTTTTTTACTACGCACTGAAAAATTATTTGTGTTTTTACATATTTCTATTCTTAATGCTTATGTACTGTAAGAGTGCATGTGGATTTATTGAAAATAAAATTAATTTATTCTTTACATCTATTAAATAAATATTTTAAAGTGTACACCAAAGAAACAAAATAAAATAATATTAGAATATTTATAAAAATTAACACAAAAACTCAAATATTCTAATTACTAATAAAAACGTGTGATTAATATTAAAATCAATTTATTATCCAAGAAACAAAACACTCTAGTGGCCACAGTAATCTGGCTGCTGGGATCTTCCATGCTCCGGCCGATATGGGCCATCAAACGCAAGGTTTGAGGGGTTCTTAAGATGGGCATGGAACACACCCGATACTTTATGCTTCTTACATTCTTCTTTTTTGCCATCATCATCGGGTTTGTTTTTGGCGTATACATTGGGGTTGGGTCTATACGTTATAGGATCTACTCCTCGGTTATACTGCCCAGAGTCCACCCAGGAAAACATTTGATAGTTTCTATCTTCATTTGGAGAATCAACACAAATGGTCGCCATCAACATATTGGTTTCTTTATCTACGGAAATACACTCATTTCCCACCATTAGATTAAATGCATTCTCATGCAAGAGCACTGGCGGCGTAACAAAAAAACCAAAATGACTTGACGCATCGTATGAATCCAAAACAACCTTTCTAGGAACACTATACCCACATGTCTTTAGCGCATCTTTCCCAAAAATCTCAGTCTTACCCGGCATATTACCTGGTTTTTCTGCAGCTTTCATTTTTTTGTCTTCTATGAACACAAACCCAGCATCCCCAGTTTTTCCATTTAAATAGCTGCGGAATCGAATCGCTAGCCTTGGCTCCTCAAGTATCTTGGCCACCTCTTTCTTAACTGTGTCACGCCCTATATAGCCCTTTGCTCCTAGATTATATAAATATCCAGATTTATTTAGCTCAAATGCAGAGTCAAAATACGAAGCTTCTGATCTTATGCCTAGTAGAAAGAACGATGATATGCCTGCAACCTTTACAAATTTGATCATTGGGCTAGAAACTAGTCTCTTCTTATTTATTTATACGTATCAAATTGGCCCAATGCAGGCAGCACAATATAAAACACAGCAGGTATATGTAACACATGTTTTAATTTTGGTCGGTGCTGAGGTATTTTATGCTATGCTTGTCTATTGGCTCGCTTAGATTTGGCTATAGCAATTCTTAAAGATGCATATAGTTTGATGAGTACTAAGAAAATAGAATGCTAGAAACTTAATAAAAATATAATTAGTGCTATACTTATAATAGACTAGATAAAAAAATAAAGCAAGGAAAGTATATAAGTTGTCTTAGCTGGAAAATAAAGCACCAGGCAAGATGTACACAGTTGAAGAATCTAGAATGTTATATGCATATAATTGTAATAAATTAAGTGAAGTGAAAAAGAAATAAGCTGCTTAAGAAAAGTAATGCTTTAATTATTATTAAGAAGATTTCTTCTATTGTGTATCCAAGTAAAAGAATGCGCATAGAATGAATTTTTTAGTATTGCATAATATAATACTGTGCCTAGGAGATAGCTGATGTCTAGACACTGATAATTGGTGCCATATGTTTAATATACACTGTTTAGTTACTAATAACATTTATCTGCAGAGTTTTGACGACAGAACTTGAAAAGTTGTCGATCATTCTCTTCCGTGCCCTCTCCTTCAGTAGTATCATCTACACAAGGCATCTCCATTAAAGAGTTATCTGAGGTCACGCCCAGACAGAAGGAAGATCTTAATATTTTAAATGCGCTATCTCCTTTGTAATATGGCGGGGTTATTGAAAATCTATTATAGGTAGAGGTATGGCCATATAAATAACAGGATTTTTTATGTTTTCCTCCACCCACATCGAATCTCTTTACGTTTGCATGAAAGTCACTATGGGTTCTTTTACCTTCATTAGGTGACTTTACACTGTCTACTGAAATGATTTCTGTATATGTTCCTATTCCATTTCCATAAGACACTACAATTTCAATAGGAAGAGGGGAAGATGCCTCATCTACTGCTTTTAGCCAGTATCTATGGGCATCAGTTCCTATGAACTTCTTGGCGCCTACGTTGTAAAGAAACCCTATATTATTTCTATTAGTGTAAAAATTAATTGTCTTAGGCTCTGGTTTTACTGGCGCAGGTGATGTGTTTGAAGAGCTGTAGTTTGGCTGCCCTGCATTGGTGTTGTTGGCTGGAGATGGGTTTTGTGGCCCGTGCCTAGGGCCTCCATTGCCGCCCTCTGAGCTATAAAACCTTTCCTCTCGAGTACCAACAGCCATTACAAGAAAATTTCTAGGTGCTATGCAAATAATAGAAAATGCAGATATAAATATTTTTACTAACTTTGCCATATTGGGCAGATCACTGTGCTATATAAACATCATATGATACAATGTTTGATCACTCCACGTGGGAAGATGTGTGTTTTGTTTTCAAACGACATTATGTAATAATTACATATGATGAATAATAAAATAGCATAAACCTTTGAATGCACGGAATATGTTAATAAGTAAATCACAGTGGAAATATTAATAGTGTAAAAGCAAATAAAGACAACATGAATATATTAAAAATAAAATAATTTATCCATTACAAAACATAAAAAGAATCAACAGAAAGGATGTATGTATATCTAGATAGAAACCAACTTAATATAATCCAAAATTGTACTGGCTATATTTTATTGGGCATAAAACACAAACTTCTGCATGATTTGTAATATATTTAAATAGAAAAATAATAAATCCACCAAACAAGCATGCTTTTAATAAATGCTATCAGCTGGCATTTTATCTAAAAAGAACGGTTATAGTAATTTCTAAAATATATTTGAACACCAGTTTAATAAGTTTTGATTCCATTTAAAAAACAACTTTACAAGAATTTTAGTATTTTAGCATATTATATATAAGAATCCAAAATATAACCCGAAAAGTAGATTTTAACATAATGTATAAAGAATAAATAATTTTAATTTTAATAAATCTATGCGTATTCCACATGTAATAAACCTGTGCATATATTACAAATAGCCAAAAGTTTAATTTAATCGTTCAGTCCAACAAAGAGAACTCACTAACAAAAAGAATTAGTGCTAGAAAAAGACAAGTTGCCTATGAATATAGCAATAAAATGTAGTGATTTCTGGCCAGTCAGAAATGTAACACATATACATTTTATATTATAGCAGGTGCTTATACACTAGAAACATTAGTGAATTATGTGAAATCAAAACCTAGACAAAAATTAACATTCAGAAATATCAGAAGGAATGGTTTTACAAAATTTAAAAAGTTGTCGATCATTCTCTTCAGTGCCCTCGCCATATGTAGTATCATCTACACATGGCATTTCCATTAAAGAATTGTCCTTTGCAATACCCAAACAGTTTGGAGATTTTAGTATTTTAAATTCTGAGCCTCCTTTGTAATAAGGAGGAGTTATTGCAAATCTATTCTTTGTACTGCTAAACCCATACAAAATAGCTTGGTTTCCCTTAGGCCCTCCTCCTATATCAATTCTCTTTACATTCTCATAATATCCCGTGCTTAATTCTTTTCCAAGATTCGGGCTTTCTACACTACCTACAGAAAGAATTTCAGTGTAGACTCCTACACCATTTCCAAGCGATGAAACAATTGCAATAGGAAGAGGTTTTGAAAACCCATCCACCGCAGACACCCAATATTTCTTGTCATCTGTGCCTATAAACCGCTTTGTACCTACATTATACAGATACCCAGCGTTAATCTTTTTACTGTAGAAGTTAATTTCTCTGCATTCATGCAGTTTTGGTGCTTTTGTTCTATGTGAAAACCCATAATCTGGCCGTCTTTCTTCATTATATCTAGAGTAGTAGTGATTACATGAGCTTGACTCTTGTGGCCTGTAATGATCGCGTCTGCCATATCTAGAATCATACAGTTGTACATATTGTATTCTTGCTCTCACTAGCAAGCTTTCTGAATGCAAAAAGGCGTTAAGAGCCATTCCTATGAGGATTGTTGCCAATATTGTCATACTAGATAGATTGTTTTGCTATATAACTACCACATGCTACATTGTTTGGTTTATACCTGCTTAAAATAGATCTTTCTTCTTTCGAATGCAATCTTTTCATGCAAAACTAAATTTGTTTGAGCTTTTTTCTTTTTAGTTTTTTATTAGTGATGGTCTAATACCAAATATTCTGAAATTTAAAGATCAAAAGAATTGTATTTCATAAATAAGTGCTATGTATGCCTGGCATTCCAAAAACACCCAAACTGCCTACTAGCATAGGATTAAATAGACCGGCCTAAAAAAATCCATACAAAACTCTGAATCTATAGACTGAGTATATTAGAAAAGAACTATATGTGCATACTGATTTTTTTATTTAGACTTCATATGGTATAAAATACTGATTTATTTAAGCTATAGCCAGAAACAAAAAGTAAGCTAAAGACAAATCTTTAGCCACAATCGATTGCCTGCTTAAGTATAGAAAAAACTAAATTTAAATAGAAACTGTTTAACAAAAAGGAATAGGCCAGAATAAGCATAATAATAGAACGATCCTAATGGCCTCATACATTTGAAATATACACAGTTTCAAATCCAATAGAAAATCATTCAGAACCATCATAATAGTATTTAAATATTATTTCTACTGTATTATTTCTGCACGCCTTCTATTGTGCAATACTAGAGCATGTATATAGTGTTTTTAGTATAAAATATCGTATAAAAATACTAAATTTACTCATAAAAATTCAAGTATATATTAGATACTTCTATCTAAATGAATATAATCGATTCTTTTTTCTTTTGTTTGAAATTAAAAATGAATTGGCCAAATGCGCTGTTTCATTCCACTCTGCTGTTCTATGGGCAGATTTTGGGCTGAATTTCTTTGACCTATTAATCAGAAAAAGACCAGCATAATAGATAGATCTAAATAATAGAAATGGCATAAATACGAAGCATAGTTACACATAAAGCTATATGTATAGCAAGAAGCAAGTTTGTATGAACATGCGCTACAAGCTATATGCTTTTTTAAGTATATTATATACTGTAAGCGCGAGACTTTCAGACTTTTTATCTTGGGATTTTAGAACATCAAATTTTCACCCACATCCTCTACAAGATGACTCATCCTTTCGTAACGCAGTTGCAAATATCACTGATTTGCGTAAAGAGTCTATAGATATAATGAATGAAGGAAAGGAAAAGCCACCATATCCCAATAACGAAAGCCTAGTTTATCCAGGAGAAAATCACATGGGGTATTTGTATGTCCCATTTTTAAAAGCCCCGCTGGGAATCAGAAAGAAAGAGATTGGATATGATCCTGTGTTTGGTGTAGGCAGTGATTATGAAAAAGTTATGTTTTCTATCTACCATAAAGAAGATGCGCAGGACAGTCCTGTTGTTTTTCTTGTGAATAACAAAAATATTGCAAAAGAATTTGTTCATACATATAATATAGAAAACACCCCAAAGGCTGAATCTGTTCCGGGGCTGCAAAACAACAACCACAAGGTTTCAATAGGCCCGGGGCCTATGCTTAGTAAGTCATTTAAGATACTGGGAGTAAGTTCTAGATACAAAAACTATAGATTAAGGAACAAAAAGGAGAAAGGCATGATAGGAAAAGCTGTTCATTTGTTTTCTCTTAGTCGTCAAATAAATAAGTACCAAGAATTTGCATTACAATCAGAATTAGACCAGGAATTTGTATCTGTACCAGGAAAGGAATCACACGCCAAGTTTGTGTCTGAATTGAAATGCAATGAAAACCCAGAAATGTGTACTTTTATATGGGTCCCATACAAAGAGAAAAATAACATGCTTCGTTTATGGTGATTACCCGCTATGTAGTTAGTCTCTATATTGTATAAAAATTACATTCGATCACAGATAATTTAGGCGAATTAGATGGCTAAAATTAAATAAATAACTTGTATTAAACGCTTTGGTCTTTGGCATAGGTCATTACCGGTCTTACATTGTTTGATATGATCATTCTGAAACATTGTTTAAGCATTCATATGATTTTATACATAGTAAATCATAAATCGAAACACGCATGCGTACTAACACACTGCCACTACTACTTTTTTTCTTATACGAATCACTTGCTATAGCATTGCCCCGTACATATGAATCAACCGGTCTACCTACTCAGGGACTTTTATATAACTACGGATCATATGGATTTGTGTCAACGCCCAAAATATTTGAAGGAGTTCCTATGGGGAATCTTATTGTGATAGGAAGGGATGATGACATTAAGCTAGGAATATCATTATTCCAGCCGATAAAAATGGTTCCTGTATATAATTTAAAAGTAACCCCTGCCAAATTGGCGGGTGACAAAAAAGCAGGCAATTCATCAGAACAAGTCCTCTCCATGACACCGCTGGGAATGCTTACTAAGCTTCCATATGACGAGAGAAATCCACTTCAGTATTTTACAATACTACTTGCCAAAAACTTCCCTGGATATTTCAGAATAATATCCTCTACCGGACTTTGTCTAACCCCAAATAGAAAACAATTATTAACACTGTCGCTATGCTGGAATGAAAATAGCCGAGTGATTACAAAACAGCTTTTTAAAATGTATAAAAAGGATAATGACGACAAAAACTCAGATCCTATCTATCTTCAAAAGGGAATATCGCCATATTACTTTAGAGGATGTGCACCATGCACCCGTTCTATTCCAGACCCATCAAATGGAGAGTATATACTTGTTAATAGCAAGTACTGTGAAGAGAACTGTGGAAAAAACCAACAGCCTAATCCAAATGAAAAGCCAGAAAACCTACACGTTCCAAACCCTCCGCATCAACAACAAAACTCTTCTGGTGGGCAGCAATCATCACCCTCTTCTGGTGGACAACAGTCATCTCCTTCTTCTGGTGGACAGCAATCATCACCCTCTTCTAGTGGACAGCAATCATCTCCTTCTTCTGGTGGACAGCAATCATCTCCTTCTTCTGGTGGACAGCAATCATCTCCTTCTTCTGGTGGACAACAATCATCACCCTCTTCTGGTGGACAACAGTCATCTCCTTCTTCTGGTGGACAACAATCATCACCATCATCACAATACAATCCAAGCGAGCCTAATAATTCATCGCAAAATTCCGCCCAGCCAGAGCACCAGTCCAACCCAACCCCAGGTTCTGAATCATCTCCATCTTCTCAGCCAGCAGCAGATGGTGAGCAGCCCTCTTCTCATCCAGGAGAAATTGTAGAGCATTCATCTTCTGAGCCAAAAACAACCACTGAAGAGATAACTTCTACTGATCCTAATAATCCAGGAAAAACAACCATAACAACCACCACTAGCTCTAGTAGTTCTCGTCGTGTACGGCCTATGGCTTAAATTATATAGGCCTTTATATGTTATAAAATAGTTGTAAAATATATGGATTTATATTTTAGTTATAAGAAACTCATTAAATAAGACTCGCTGTACATAATTATAGTAAAATAAATAATCCATTCGTTTATCTGTCTTATATGAAGAAAGAAGCATTGAGGTCCTTACTTCTTTATGAATTTAGATGTGGAAGAACACCAATAGAAGCCACTAAAAACATCAATATATCTCAACCAGAACAGATAATAACCTTCTCTACGGTTAAAAGATGGTTTTCTAAATTTTCAACAGGAGACATTTCTTTATCTGACAAAAGCAGGTCGGGCCGGCCGTCCAAGGTTAATCTGCAACGGCTAGAAGAATTAGTTAAAGATAATCCTTCTGCTACATGCGATGTGCTTGCATCTCAGATGGGCATAAGCAGATCAACCATACAAAAACAGCTACGAAAGTTAGGTCATAAAAAAAGATTCTTTAACTGGAAGTGTTCTATCTCCCAGTGCTGTGTAAATGAGACTAAATAAAAAGTGTACAGTTATATACATCCAATTATAAATAAAGCCTCTTAATATCTTGTTATTTTGAAATATACCTGTAAATACATCCTAATAGTATGTTATAGAAATAATTAGTTGGCTATTCTAAATATTAAGAAATAACTATTATTAATATTGTAAGAATAGTATTAAATATATAAAAGAGAATAGAACATAAGAAAGTAGAATAAAGTGTAAAGAGAAAGCAAGAAATAACATGAATAATAAAGCAGAAATATATACAATACTAGGCACAGCAATATATAACTTCTGCTGGTTTGGGTATTCAGATTCAGAATAGCAAACAAAAAGATTATATTGAAGTGTCAAAAGAATAAGTGACAGCTTTTATGATCGAAAGTAGTCTATATAAGGACAGTGCGGATTAGATAAATAACAAGTTTTCGTATTTCTAAGCCTTCAAGAAAAAACAGCTACTCCAATAAACTATAAACCAATAGAATAAAAAAAGCTAACAAAAATGGTATTACAGTGTGATATATTAAAAATAGAATTTAACATTAACTAATCATATACAGAAATACCTATATTTTATATAACCCGAGGTATAAATTACACTGTGATGCATTATAGGTAAATGATGTTAATGTTCTAAATGTTTACTGCTTAATTAGATAATTTCTGCTTCTATGAATATAATTTTAATGAATTTATATATTTTAGGGATATTCCTCTAATAATAGTAAAGCTTACAAAAAATATTAAAAATTTGTATTTAAAAAAATCAACACAAGGAAAAGATTTAGAGATTAAAACATGAATATAAGCCTAAGAATAAAATTAATTTTATGAAAATATTTGAAAATATATCTAAGGCAGCTACATTGGCACTCCCACTTATGGGTCTTTTAACTGATGGACTACCAACCACACGAAACAACTTAAATAACCCTGGTCAGCAGCCTGCACTCTTACATAGTTCTGGAAGCATTGAGAATAGCACGGTAAGCTCTAGCAATATGTACAGTGCAGCCAGTAGCAATTTAAGAGATGGCCAGCAAAATCTAAATCTTGGGCACCCTGCACCGAGCACACTAATAAATAACCCAAGTGCCTATGCTAGCAGTCAAAATAATCTTTCTAAAACTAGTTCTGAAAACAATCCGATAAATAGCCCAACTAGCCCTAAATCTAGTATACAGAATACTAAACCTACTAATATATGGAATTACGCACTGGGTTCATATATACAATCCGAAAACTTTCTTTATAATATTATGAATATAATATATAGCAGCCCAGAAATAAAAAATACAATTACGCTACAAAATATTAAAAAAGAAATAGCAGACGCTAAGCATGTGATTTTGGATTTTAAAAATAAAGTTATAATCGGAAGAAGTAAACTTATGGCAGCCAAGTTTGATGAAAATATAAGCACTTTCAAGGGGGTCTATGGCCATTTTAAAAATAATTTTATCCAGCCAATATCAAAGACAATTGGATATTACTCAAATGAAATAAATAATGGCCACTATGCTATAGAGAATCTAAATGTAGGAACAAAATTTGTAAACTATTTATCAGAAAATTATACAACGGCTTCCTTGGCCAATAAACAAATAGAATATAATAAAATACTGGAAATGTTCCCACAAGATATAGAAAAAATGCGATATACAAAAGGGATTATATTAAATATAGGAGAATTAATTTCAAATACTGCTATTATTTTAAAAGAAATTGGCAATACCATAAGCATAAATGAAGATATTAACAGCCCTTTAAATACTAATATTGATAGTCTTTTAGAGAAATCAGCAAACTTATTAAATAGTTTACAGTCATTTGATCCTAATAATTTAGACACTTGTATTAAAAGCCATAAAAATTTAATAAGTGAATTTAATGCAATAAGTAATATATATATAAATATAGTAAAAGTTCTATCATCGGATGTAGATAATTATTTACATAAAATGGCTAAAGAAATAGTTAACTCGGAAAATTCTGCTGAAATTTTTAATGATATATCTAAAAAATGCATTAATTCTTTAAATTCTTTAGAGAACTCTCTTCAAACTGCCATGGAACAAAGTATAGTAAGTTTAAATAGAATTAATGAGCTAACTAAGAAACAAAATGACCCATACAATATCATTAAAAATAATCCAGAAATAGTAAATACAGACGACATAATAGCAGATTTACAAAAGAATTATAATACTATAGCTAATAGGGATCTGGTGATAACACCCGCCAATCCTAGTAGTTCTTCTGCAAGTTCAAATAGCGAAAATCCAGCAGATTCGAAAAAAAATGAAACTGCTGTTCCAGAAAAGCCAGCCTCAGAAGATCCTAGCTCTAATTCACCTGCTGCAATCAATCCAGAAGATTCACCATCAGAAGACAATAATAATGATGGGCCCATGCATGCTATGCCAGAAGGCAATGATGAGGAAGCATCCCACCAAAATGCGCCGGAAAATAATAATAGCGAAACAGCGCCTCAAAATCCAACGGAAGGCAATGAAAATGAGGAACCTACACACACTATACCCGAAAGAAATAATAACAAAACAACATCTCAAATTACACCAGAAGGCTCTGGAGGCAATGATAATGAATCTCCCCACAAAAATACACCAGAAAACAATAATAACAAAACAAGACCCCAGAATACATCCGAAGGAGATAATAATGATGATAATGAATCTACCCACAAAAATACATCAGAAGGCAATGATAACAAAACACCTACACATACTATGTCTGAAGGAAATGATGCCGAAACGCATTCTCAAAATATGCCTGATAATAATGATAATGATGGGCCTACACATGCTATGTCTGAAGGTAGTGATAATGAATCCTCCCACAAAAATACACCAGAAGGCAATGATGGGCCTACACACACTATATCCAAAAATAATAACGAAACAACAGCCCATCAAAATACACCTGAGAGCTCTGGAGGCAATGAAAATAAAGGGCCTACACACACTACATCAGAAGACAATAATAAAATAACACCACAGATTACATCAGAAGACAATAATAACGAAATAACACCACAGAATACACCCAAAGGCTCTGAGGGCAATGATGAGAAAGCAGTCCACCAAATTACACCCGAAAGCAATAACAACGAAGCAGCACCTCAAAATGTAACGGAAGGCAATGATAACGAGACAACTACTCAAATTATACATGAAGGCTCTGGAGGCGATGATGATGACGATGACGATGAAACTAGTGATAATACACAAATGCCCACAGTCAAAACTCTTGAAGAGCCAGTCACGCAAAAGACTGAACAAGAAAATAACTATGCGGATTATATCTCAGAAGAAAAGCCTGTGCCCCCGCCCGCTTCTACTGAACCAGAACCAAAAGACACTTCAAAAACACCCATACAATCTCCTACTCCGGCTATTACTAATCAAGAAGAAAACAATACACATGACGCACCTGTAAAAATACACGAAAACAAACCTTCCACTCAAGAAGATAGTAATAGACAGCCACTCACTACAGCCACTACAGGCTCTTCTACATCGCAGGAAAACAAAATACCCTCCCAAACACCTGCAATCTCTTCTGATGAAGATACTCTGCAAAAGAGCAGCAGCGCAGACCCTGTTATACTCGAAAAAACGTCTGCTATACAAAAGAATACTCTGCCAACACCTGCTCTAAATCCTTCTTTAAATATAAATAAGCATGAAAGTGGCAGGCCCCAAGAAGCTCCCACCACTTCTAAATCACCTGAAGCACCCACTAAACCAAAAGATATTCCTACTATGGCACCAGAAAAAGCACCAACACCCACCACTACAGAGGAAACAAAAGCATCAGTGCACCCTACTCTCACCAATCCAAATGAAAATACGCCTACTATCCCAGCTGAAAAGACAATAGGAAAAAATAAAGATGCTGAAAATCCACCAACTGCAACAAATGCAGATTCTTCGAACAAAAAAACAAAGCGGCCTAAAACATCCCATGGCAAAACGAAACTGAACCGCAAAACAGAAGGCTCTTCTAAGAGAAAATCAACAAATAATCTCCACAAAGAAGATTCCAGCACCAAGACTAGGCCTCAAACCCCCGAAATAACTGAAAATAGTAGCAATCCTAGTAATAATACCCAATGCACCTCAGGAACACCATCTTCAATGGCATCTCTACCCAGCATGGTAATTGCTGGAGCCGCACTGTACTTAGCACATAACAATAGGTAATTAAAACAACTTTGATTGTTATTATTATTATACCAAGTATAAAAATAAATTACTATTACCAAAATATTCGCTTTGTAGCTCTATTTATATTCTACAACCAATAATTATTTTATTGGTCACAGTTTACTACTTCGTTCTATTATTTCTACAGTATTATTAATTAAACTAAACTTTATTCTTATATGTGTGCATAGACATTCCATCTTCTTTACTATATAGAGCTAAGACCGCAGCACACGCCAAATATTATTTTAGAGTGAAGTTTCTATTTACAGTGGAACATTCCAAATAATTTCATTCTGTTATTTTATGTTTTTAAAATAGAAGTGCTGTTCATTAATCGAACTTATTTAAAGTTCTTCTCAATGAGAAATATGGGCTTCTTTCTCTAAGAAGATCTCGAGCCTCATAGACGGCATTAGATAGCCTTATTCCACCCGGTGACCCTAATAAATGCCTTGGTGGGTAGGGCGAGTGCATGGCTATTGGCGTCACAGGAGGCGGCGGAGCCATTCTACTTATAGGCTCTTGCGGCACCACTTCTTTTTTATCGATGGTAGAGTTTAAGACAAGACTAGTTGATTGCTCTATTGAAGTATTTTGTACTGCTGATGGATTTTCCTCTTTAATTGCACGTGCGAATGGGGATAGTGTACTGACCAGTGCCTGTTCATTTATACCATGGATTGAAAAGTCTTTATGACTAAATATAGTTTCTATTGAATCTGGCTCATACATATATGCACCAGTTGAAATAATACGATTTATATCTTCTTTAAGCTTAGAGTCATCATCAATATTCATGTTCAACAACTTATTCAAAAACAAGAACCGCGTGCGCATTGATGGTGTTCCATACATAAACGCCATGGTTGGAAAGTCTGGCCGGCATGTTTCTACTCTAATCTGGCTGTCATCAAAATTATTTATGCACAGTGTTTGGTCATTGTATGGCTTAATATAAAAACCACCCAAAGGTCTCTGTGCAAAAATCCACTGGTCGGTGCAGTTAGAAGTATCTTTGTAGAGAATAGATTGAATAGTAAGCCCGCACAGTCCTAGTGACTGCCGCCCACGCGTCCAAATATTCACAGGCAGCGCGTTTTTAACTGGGTTCTCCTGTGGCTGCGGGAAATATCTAATTTGAAAGCTGCACAGCGGATTGTCGCTGTCGTCTGTGCCTATTTTAAAGACTCCTGTTCCACCATATGTCTGCCAGCTAAGCAGTCTATTGGGCGCAGAATACCTCCATATATTTATGTTCTCTATTCTCTCTTCTGGGGTTATAGAATGTAACATCTGTAGAATCACTTTGCCAAATCGGGTAAGCATATATCAGATAAAATAAGTTGAAACGCTTTAGAGGCTTCCAGTTGAAACACTGCCCATTGTGAGTAATCATTGGTCATGCATCTGTAAAAGAGTAAAGCGCGCTATTAGAATCCTTTATACAGTAAATTCTGCTATAAGTACATGTTTTTAAGCCACTCGGTAAAATTATTAGATATGTACAATAAATAGTCCATTATAAGTCGAACCTGTGTTAGTTGTATATTATTAAATAATGTATTTGTCTCTATGCTATAAAACAGAATGTTCTATTATACGTTTTTTTAATATTATACGTAATATCTAATATTTGCATTTAAATATGTTTTTAAATAAACTTTCTGTCTGTTATATTTTATCGCTTTCTATAGATTGTATTGTGTGTGCTGTGCTTATTGGATCGTCTTTTCTCTTTTCTATTTTATAAAACTTGAATTATTTCTCTATTCTTTTCTATTATTCCTTTGTTTTTTAAATTGGAAACTAATCCCTTCAATTTTATATTACAATAAAAATATGAACATGTTTATTTTTATTTTTATTTTACAATATTCATTATACAAGAGTAAAAAATAAGATATAATTAGATAATTAAAAGTAAACTATTAAATACGCCATTATTATTTTTATACAAAAATCCACTAGAAACAGGGAGAATGCATTATGAGCCATAGAAAATAATTACATGATACCAGCAAGACACTCAATAGATGAGCTAGTCATACCATATACCAACAAACTGTTTACAAATTAAAAAACACCAATAAATAATAAATCCAATTAATTATTTTTTAAGAGTAGCTGTTATACCCTTTATATGTGTTAAAAATAGAAAACATTTAAATTTCTGGATATACTTAAACAGAGCTGTGCAATAACATTTATTAACTTTCGATCAGTATACAACGCATGATAGCACAAACTTCGGGTTATTACTTGTCTCTACAATGGATATATCTAGTTGTTTATAATAAAGCAGAATATCTAAATACTTTATGCTATTTATATGCGTAGATTAGAAGAATATTTCGGGGTTCTTTGCAATGTGGGGTTGTTGGGTCCAGGATTGTCTGGATATATACTGACAGATTTAGATGGGACTAGCGAAGACTGCTGATTCAAAGGGGAGCCAGACAGTGGACTTGGGCGGTAGTTAAAAGAATTGCTGCCCATTCCGCTGGGTGGATTGTAAAGTGGGCTAGATGTATACAGTGGGGGTGGGGTACTATTGCGGCCGCTTGGATTGTATGAAGAAATATGGCTACTGTATCTTGGAGGGGGGCCATTAAATCCCGCAGGATAGTATGGCGCTGGCTGTGTGCTATATGGCGGGGGCGGTGCATTCGTATTAGTTAATGTGTATGGTGGCGGATTCTGCGCATATACAGGGTTAGTAGCATCTGGAACTGCCTGGTTTGGGCCATCCCCAATAAGAGGCCGGATCTCACTAGGTGGGTACCCAAAAAGCTTTTCTTGAATATGTATTAAAGACTGACTCATTGCGCGAAGCATTTCAGTAATCATTGCCAGGTTTCGATTAGCAAGGGCTTGAGAAGTTGAGTTCTGTCCATTCGCATCTCCTGCTCCACTTGCTTCATTTAACTCTTCAAGCTCTGCAACCTCATCTTTTGCCGGATGTATTTTTTTTATGATGTACCTCTGCTCAATCGTTTCGGAATTACATTTAGTAAGTTTTAAATTTGATCCTAGCAGCGTGCTGGGGGGCATGTTGGGATTGGTGGTGGCCTGCATGGGGACTATTGTCAAGCACATATTTTGATTGCTCATGGACATAAACATGTAATGGTTGTCATTCTTTAAAAAAATCAAATGCCACAGCTGTGCATCAGGGTTTTTTTCCAATTTTCCCGCCATTGTAATGAACTGGTCTTTGATGCCTGTCATGTACTTATTGTCTGTGTTTTTAAATGTAAACACCTGCTGCTCCTTTTTTTCTTTTTGCCGATTCACATATACCTTCGACATATTTTCCATATTAAATACCATTGTGTCAATATCAATGGGATAGTTTACTTCTGGTGCAATTGCGCCAGAATTATCTACTTTCGGCCTTTCATCCTGCCGGTATTTTTCCAGCTTAAATTCATCTGCAGATACGTACATATCTTTTTCGTATATAGCAGGCTCAATCATAATGTGCTCTAAGTTGGCTGCCACCTGAGTGAGTACAAATAGCGCACAAGAGAATATTTTTACTCGGTTTAGCTTATCTTTCATGTTTGAGTTATACTTCCAAATGTTTGTAATAGTATTTGTAAAAACATGTTTCATGTCTTAGGCCAATTATGACACACACTCTAAAACAAAAAGGCACGCAAAATCTCACAAACACACTACTCTTCCACCCGAAATACTCAAAAAATCCAGATATTCCACTTTCTAGCTATATCCTTGTATATTTAATTTAAATATATAAACTGCCTTTAAAATATTCAAAATATTCAAAACATATTACATAGTAGCATCAGTAGGCATAAACTCTATTTAAATACAGTTAAGATATCTATATGAGTATTATTAAAAAGAAATAGCTCAAGCAGTTATCAATAAATATATACCACACGATTATAATAAATAATAAATTTATTGAAGAAATACAACTTGATATTATAAAGACAGCAGGCAAGGCAATTGGCCCGAAATCAACGCAGAATATTATGTAAAAAGAAGATTAGATCAGCCTGTCAAGCGACTAATAATCATAAGATTGGTGTCTTTTGTGCCGGTCATCAAAATGATTCTTTCTATAGGGAGATTCTTCATCATATTCTGCTGTATCGTGCTCTCTATAGTAGGGATCATCATGGGCTATTCGCCTTCTATGCCGATGAGATGGCAGCCTGGCTTCATCTAAATCATGTAATGGATAGCATTTCAGCTTTCTTCCATATTTATCATGCTTTATTCTGGGTTTTCTATGCTTATTCATAGTTCTATCTACATAGGAGCCATTTTCATAGTCGCAGTCTTGGTGATCATCTGATATATAGGGCCTTCTTGGCCTGGGGGATGTATGGCGGTCGACCGCGTGCCTTCTGTGCCTTGGTCCATGCTCTTCTATATTTTCATCATGCCTAGGATGCCTGTAGTGATGAGGGTGCATTGGGTGTCTTTGGTGATGTGAATTAATGCCATCTTGTTGATGGTGACGAGAATATTCATTGTGCGGTGTATTGTTTCTGTGTGTGTGGGTATTATTTGGAGAATATTCTCTGGAGTTCTTCTGATATGCCTGTTCCATGTGCTGCTTTATAAGTTTTTGAAGCTCGTCCGGGCTCATGCTTGAGATATTGTTAGATGGCGCGCATATACCGAATTCGCTGAATGATTCACTGCAGAAAGATTTTAATGTTTTAACTATGTCCTTGAGCTTCCCAATGTTATTTCCAAGGTCGTGTAGATCAATTACACCCTTACCTCTGTTCATGGCAGCTATCATGTTATTATGGAACTGATTTCCTCTCCATGGGCCATTGTTGCCATTGTTAGCTCCTGGGCCATAGCCATTATTTCCATTGTTGCCTCCCCAGCCACCATTATTATTTCCATTGTTGCCCCCTGGGCCATATCCACTGCCATTATTACCTCCCCATGAACCATTATTATTTCCATTATTAGATCCAGGACCATACCCATTGTTTCCATTATTGCCTCCCCATCCGTTACCTCCATTATTATGGTTGCCATTTCCAGCCCAGCCATTGTTATTATTAAAGCCTGGGCCATATCCATTGCCATTATTAACTCCCCATGGACCATTATTGTTTCCATTATTAAACCCTGGGCCATATCCGTTGTTATGGTTTCCATTGTTGCCTCCCCAGCCATTATTTCCATTGTTAAACCCTGGACCATTGCCATTATTAACTCCCTGGCCATTTCCATTGTTGTTTGCAGTTGGCGGGCAGTATGGATTATACCCATTTGCACCGGTTTTATTAGGCCAGTATTGATTTCCCGGCCCATATAGTCCGTTTGTCGGTGTGTTAGAGCCATTCCACGGTTGTCTGTTGTTATGCCCCCAGTGTGAATTCATGCTGCTTGGATCATTTGGATTTCCATTCTTCCCATACCCATCGTTTTGTTGCGGCCAGGTGCGGCCTTGCTCATCTGGAGGTGTATCTTGGCTGTTGCCAGTTCCGGCCAACCCATTCATCATCCACTCCGGCAAAGACCCACCACCTCCCCCAGAGCCCTGCATCTCATACGCCAGCAGCTGACTTCCTGATAGATATAGGTGCTTGTACGGATCGTCTGCAACCTCTAGCATATCAAATCGGTGCTCTGGCGTGGACTTGCTGCATGACTCCATGGTCAGTATACCATTATCGGTTGTTCTAACCAAACAATACTCACTGTCTTTGTCTTGTAGTTTATACCCATTTACAAAAGGCTTAATTTGCCATTCCATTGTGTATGCGCTCGGACTGCTGTCTGCCTTACAGGCCGTAACTTTATAGTCATTCCGAACTACACATAAAAGTTTCTGCGTTTTGTTTTTAAGAGAGGCCCTGCGGTCTCCTGGCTTAATAAGTATTTTGTATGTGTCCCCGCCCCCACCGGTCTTAGATAGAACCATAATTGCATTAATGTGCTGCTTGTTTTTCTTTATTGCCTGAAGATTTAGAAAGCGAATGCCCTGTACATGGTGATCATATATAAGACGATAGGTGGGTTGCGATGTGTTATATATTGTAACTTCTTTTTTATCAAGAGTCCCGACGTAGTTTGCATCTGGATAAGTCTCTCCAACGCCTGAGGATATTCCTAGAAACTTCAAAAAGCTTGACCATTTCATGCAAAGAACTTAGTCCAACTATATATATCTTCTAACACTAATTCATTGGTGGCAATTTCACTTTCATTACTGATAGCAGTGCATTGGTGCCTTTTCTGTTTCAAAAAGAAATGTTTCACACCGCAGCATCTATCTTTATGAAGGCCTACCCAAATAAAAGAAAACTGTAACCGTTACAGATAGTTGCTAAATGCAAAAAGCCCTGCTATGACATATGTAACAATTTACATACCCTTATATTATTCAATGCAAAGTGCATGCCGTATCCTATCTTCTCTTCTTTATATTTGCCTGTTCTCTGTCAATGCAGAAATACTTCTAATTTTTTATATTTTAGAATTGCTTACATTTGATACAGAAATACCTTTAAATTTGTAGGCTTTTTGTTTTTTCATAGCAATAGCTGCTATTTGCAATTATTGTATTTAAAATATGCATCGACACATAAATATATCCACATGCAAATTTACTCTTTCTCACATAAATAAAACTTCACCAAAAAATTACAATAGGTACCATATACATTGGGCATAATCCAAAGATATATGAATAGTGCACTCCATTAGAGGCAGTTAAAATTAATAGCATACTCAATTTATCTGAAATAACCCGAAAATTTGTAAAATTCATTATAATGGACACAAGTAGAAAAAACCTATTCCTTGTATTCCTATCCTAAAGTAAAATAAATTGGAAGCTTGCTAGACTGCCAATGTATTATGGCTCTTATAATAAAATATTCAATTTATTTTTCTATTAAGAAATGCACTTCAGTTATACGCAAATAAATATAGCCATTCTCTATTTATGATATTTTCATTACAATTGCATATTTCTAGTTGTATGTATATTAACTAGTGTGTTCTATGCAATGCGACATGCCTAATCATCTATACTTGATTTTCTAGCCGTCTCTGGTAGAAGAGTAGGCGTTAGCTGGTCACCCCACCGCTTTATTTCTTTCATTTCTTCTGGACTTTTACAGTGCTTCAAGTATCCATTCCATACAAGATTCTTTAGTCCTGCTTTCTCTGATATCAACTTTTTGACACGAGTTGCAAATTCTGCAGCACTTTCATTCTCTTCTGCTTTCATAGGGGGCAGCCACCAAACAGACACCTCTGTGCGCCATCTTGTAATAAGATATATAAAGTGTTTGGTAAATGACTGCTTCTTTGTGTTCCAGTACGGGTCTCCTAAATTTTTATTGTATTTTATTGCAACTGGGCATACAGGGACTCCCAGCTCAAAAGCCCCCTTTTGAAACATAACGGTATATTCGTTGTTTACACATGTTCCTTCTGGAAACACAATTATTGATGCATTTTGCGCAAGCTTTCGAATCTCTTCTTTTACCTCATTTCGATTTGCTTTTATCTTTCTTTCAAACTGCACAGACCCACTTACCAATTTTAAAAGCATGGACATAAACCCATCCTGTCTCTGTGCAATGACAGAGTGTGCAAAACGATGGCTGCTCAGGATTATATAGTCCATATATGTAGTATGGTTTGCTATGTATACATGTGGATAGTCTGGCTTTTTTTTGTTTCCGTAGTGCTTTGCCCGCACACCCATTGCCCAAAGTAGCCCTTTACATGCTAACTTAAGAAGAAGATTGCTTCCTATCCCCCTAAGGACTACCCGTGACAGTATAATTAAAATGGAGTAGAACAAAAGTATAACTAGTGTGGCGGGCAGGCGTAGTGGCAAAATTAAGCTGTACCGGCAAAACATACTCCAGCCATACGAAACTGTGAATTCTGTCTTTGTTTCTTTCTGCTGAAAACACGAAGAAAACTCGTCTTGTATCAAAGCCTTTCCTGCAAGCGCCGTACAGTAAAGAATGTCTCTAAGAATGGGAAGAGGCCTTGTTTCCTTGCTTACAGAAGGATGAAAGTTCTCTGGATTTTTCATAAATAAATTTTAATATCTTTTTATTTATGCAGTTCTTCTGTTTATTGCCATCTGTGAGTACTGCTCATTTCGACTTGCATATATTATTTTTAGTCTTTTTCTTTTTATGCTACATTTGTACAAAGAGATAGCAGGGTTTCTAATAGAATGGATTCTTCATTTGTTTGGGTTTTTTGTTGCACTCTGGATAGTATACGCAATTCGAGAGGCTTTATTAGATCATGCAGCTCCAAAATATAGGCCATCAGAAGTTGCCACTTTTCTTCCTCCCACCTGCTATATACGCTCTCTTAAAAAGCAACGATATGATTTATAGTGTGCCTTGTATTTATTATTTCACACAAGAATCTGTTTAAGATGCGCGCACTAAATATCTTATCTAATTTCAAATTGTTGGTTTTGGATAGTGAGATCCAGAATAGAAACGATTTGTATGCTGTCAATATATATGTGGGTATCATTTGTGATGGGAATAGGCGTGTTGCTATCATAAATGATGGGGCCAAAAACTATATAAGAGTTTTTGTATTTCAATAAATAGCAAATTTTCACATGCCAAAGCTTTCAAGTAAAAAACAGCTAAACCTATCCTCTATTTATTAAGTTAAATGCGTATATTTGTTTTTAAATGCATATTCTTTTTTTATCTTTTTGGTCTATCTCCTCTTTACTTGCCCAGCCAATTGTTTGATTTAATGTAAGAACAATTAGCAAAAACGCATATGCCCCTATCATAGCAGCTTGCATCCCCAGTGTTATTTGTTCATACAATGTATAATAATCAACAAGATCACTCTTATACCGACTATAATCCTTATCAATTATAGAATCATCAGACAACTGAATGATATTATATGCCAATAAAACACACATTATAGATATAATACTCAGTCTAATCAGCAAGCTAACGACTTTGAAGGCCCTTTCTAAAATATTTAATATTATTACTGCTGCATATAGAGATGTTTCAATATAAAAAAATGCCACATCAACTACTAAATAGTATTTACGTATTATAGAGGAAACAAATAGCTGAATATTAATCTTAAAGAATGTATATGTTGATTTTTCTAGTGCGATTTGAACATTATAGCTTGGCCCATATGATTTATAATAGAACCAACCAATATCAGCTTGTAATTCCCCTGTAAAGCATATTATATAAAGAAGTATTACACCACATATAACTATAAAAAAAAGATTTGATATATAAAGTACTTGTGGTCCTTCAAATTTCAGCATAAATGATACAACCACATAAAAAACATTCACAACTGTTGTCACAAGTGTAGCAAGAAATACCTGGAAAATATCTCTTTCAAGAAGCCCTTGTACAATGATAAGTGCATAGATTAGAATTATGTTATGTTGAACAACAATGCTTAACTCTACTCCTGTTTTTAAATTGGATACTTCCTTATTTTTGTCCACAAAGTAAACAATAACTGTAAAAACAAGATGCGCAATGATTGCTATTGTCATACATAAAATAACCAATATAAGCTTTGTTGATATTTTTCTTTGCACATAACAACCTGTTGTATCATATGCCATCAAATTGCGTACATAAACATTTAAATAATTAAAAAGAACCAACCAAATAGCCTGAAATATAAAATTAACCTTATATAACCCAAAATACCAAAATATTTATAAAGGCATAACAAATATATATTATAGGCGCTAAACTGAAATAATTCAAATAGCAAAACGACTTAAAAATAATTTTGCATTTTTGGAATTATTTCATGCTTAGAAGCAGTACTATTTATTTAGAAAATATTTTAGCTTATTTTAGTATAAATGGGGATTTGTTCCTTTAAGTCAATTCTTACTATAATTTAGAATTATTCTTATTTTTGATATTTCTCTGTTCTGGTTGGAATAGAACATTTGCCAGAATATTGCACTTTACTATTTTCTTGTTATAAATTATATTATAGCTTTAAATGTAAAGTAAGTACAGATTTATTCTTAACTTTATCTGCTGTAACAGCTGTGTTTTATAGGACAGTATGGTGGGTATTTTATTATTAATCATGCAGTGTTATAAATATTTTATACCATGATATAATGCCTATTCCATTACTTGTTTAATTCTTAATAATGACTGCTGTATAAGACTGTCTGTTGGGTATGCTGGAAGTCTGTCTAATGCCATATCTTCAGCCCAAAGCAATGGGCATTTTGTGTGCTTACTTAAAACTTTACTGTATGATAGTATCTCTTCTATTTCTATTTCTTTTGTTTCACTTAACATGTCTTTACACTCTTTTATTAACAGCTCTTTTTCTTCTAGTTCTTCCATTAGCCTTGTGGTAATTTTGTATATATCCTCTGATATTCTTCTGTTTTCTTTCTCAAACCCATTTATTGCCACATTGTATATTAAGTCTAGTTTCTTTGCTATTTTTTCTGCGGTTTTTACTTGACCGATACTCGCAGTGGTCTGTATTGCCTCTAAACACTCAACCAATTTATTTATTTCAGTGGAAAATAAGCGATTCATCTGCAGAACAGAAAATAGAAAATAATTTTATTTTTCATATCCCATGGCAAAAGCAATATCATTGAACAAAACAGGAAAGGTCAGAGGATCTACACCAAAAGTAGCAAAGGCAGACAAGCCAAAGCCAAAGAAGGGAAGAGCATCCAAGAGAGCATTATATGAGAAGAGATTAAGCAAGGGATACTTCGAGGGAATTATGAAGATGAACCCACAGGAGGTAAAATAATTCATTTGCCAAATAGAATCTTAATAAAGACTTATTTATAGGTTATACCGTAACTACTGAATATTAATTATAAAACATACTAAAATGACCAAAAGTTTAAGTATATTGTATTGTTATAAGTATTATAAATAATAGAACAAGGAGAATGTGCACTGCTATAAAATTGTAGAGAGCATAAAATTATTAAAAAGAAATTATGCATAGAAAAATAATTCTGTAATAGAAATTAAACAGAGAATATTTATAAGCCTGTAAAAAGATTAAGGGATAATACAAGAAAAGTTACAGCAGGTATTAAATAAGTAGTAATATTTACTGTATTCTTGGGTTATTTCTGGAATAATTTAGATTATATTTGTGCACTTATGCATTTTAAGATTATGGCTATTTTGTGATATTCTTATAAGCAATATTGCTTTTATTTAGTTCTTTTTGAAATATGTCTAAGTAATTATGAATTTTTCTTGGCATTGTTTGTTCTATGAGTTTTAATAGTATATTGTATATGGGAATTCTTTTGTTATTAAGCAATGAAAAAGTGCGCGGCGTTTTAGTCTAGAATTGCATTTGTAATTAGTTGATTAGTCTCTAATTAAAACATTTGATTTTTCCTCTTATATGAATAGAAAAGGCCGGAGTAAAAAGGGAAAGGTTAGAGTATATTCGGATGGCATATTTGATCTATTCCACATTGGGCATATGAGAATGCTTGAGCAGATACGAAAACAATTTCCATCTGCTCACATAGTGGTGGGTGTGTGCTCAGATGCAGACACGCACAAGCATAAAGGAATGACAGTAATGACAATGGAAGAAAGAGCAGAGTCAATACGGCACTGTAGGTGGGTAGATGAAATAATTAAAGATGCACCATGGGTGATAACAAGGGAGTTTTTAGAAGAAAACAAGATAGACTTTGTTGCGCACGATGGAGATGCATACGTAACAGATGGTCATGAGGATGTATATAAAGAAGTAAAGGAGATGGGTATTTTTGTAGAAACAAAAAGAACAGAAGGAATAAGCACAAGCCAGCTCATTACAAGAATTCTTAGAGAGTATGAGCTATTTCTTAAAAGAAATATAGTTCGAGGTGTTACTTCTAAAGAACTTAATATTTCAAAATTCACTGAGAAAAGAATTCAATTTAGTGCGACTCTTGAGGATCAGCTGGTCAAGATTCGGGATAAGATAAAGGATATAAGTGAAATATGGGACTCGGCAGCAGTTGAAATTAAGAAGCGGTTTGTAGAGTTGTTTAGATGAACAGAAACTACATGATGTGATATTACAATAAATTATTATATTTTGTAATTTCTGGTCGCAAAATATGGCTCTAATGTGTTTCTGGATAGAGTCTCTACTTTATCAGAGATGTATAATCTGAAAGATGTTTAAATATAAAATGCATTAGAGATGTCTCAAGGTTTCTTCTGCTCTAGGTATAAATTGGTGTTTATATTAATTGCATTTAATCAATAAATAGTCTGCTCTAGAACATCCTATTTCTATTTATAAGAAAGGATTTGATAGGATATGAAATTTATCCAATTTACACTGCTGTTCCTTGCAGTCTTAGCAAAAATATCTGCATTAAAACCTCTTGTGTTCAATCTTCCAAGTGATAGCCCTTCATTAAGAGAGGCCACCTCTACACTTATTAGTACAAAAATAAAGCAAGTGTTTCCAAATAGGAAGGACATTCCATATGCATGTGATGGGTATGCTGGAGTAGAATTCTATTATACACAGCCAAGCACAACCACAGTGATGCAGTATGGTGATGCACAATTACATTATAACATATATACAAGAAATAATAACAGTAATACGTACACACACTTTATAACAATAATTAACTCTGTAAATGATTCACAGGCAGCAGCAGAGGTTGTTATAAAAATCTTCCAAAGCAAAATAAGCTTCTCAGCAAAGAAGAAAGGCTCAATGTCTCTTGTAACATACGACCTCATAAACAAGCTAGAGAACGCTGTAATTGACCTCTCAAAAGAAACCGCCACTTTAGACCAGTACCAGTTTAAAAGACTGGTTGAATATATAAGATAAATTGTCTGAATGCTCGGATAGTTTACTAAAAATAAAATACAAATCGTGTACATAATTATACTTTCTGAAGACTTTATAATAATATTTAATTTAAATTTTCTGTGTGTGCTGTACTATGAGCTTACCACTCCAACAAATATGCAACACCAACAAATACCCAAAAATTAGTCGAATATACGCATTCTTTTATATTTTATAGTAATGCAAATATTTCAATCAAATATCATACTGATGAATAGATATGAGCAAGCAGATTTTAGTGTTAGAAATATTTCGGAGTGTATATGCATGAAAATATTTCTATTCTTCTGCAGATATTGCAATTACAGTCTCTCCTCTAATGAATACATTTCCAAGGGTTCGTGTAAATACTTTTTCAATTTGTCTTTTTTTTCCTTTAAGCATTGAAGGCAATTGAGTTCTTGTTTCTACTGCATCCCGTAAAAGAACATTCATGTGTTTGTCTGTTAGTTCCATAGTGCCAACAACTTCTCTGTTTCCTTTGACTGTAACACACACTTTATCACCGCTTTTCAAAAAACTATGCAGAGACTTTTCTGAAAGTAGTGGGTCCATGGGGTATACATTACAAGATTTTGATTTAAAATAAAGATTTTAGATTGCAAAAGTTCCCGCCAATAATAAGTATATAAAGATATAATTATTAAAAAAGCATGGAAGTAAAGATAATTAACACAAAGAAAAGACAAGCAGCAGTAGCAACATTTTTGGTAGTGGTTTCTATAATAATGTTTTTTATAGACATTTCATGTATTTCTGAGACTATGAAAACAATTTTATCAATAGAACTAGCTATTTTAGCAGTAACAATTTGGGCAAATAATCCGAAGAGTTCAAAAAGAACAATTCCTATAGCAATTGCAATATCACTGCACATTTTTGTGTATATAGGGAAGTATATCTTATCGTCACTCTTCGCAGCAGGGTCACCAGAACCACATGTTGTTAAAAATTTAATAAAAGAAATTCAAAACCCTGAAACCCGCGTAGAATTAATCACGCAAAAGCTAGAACTAGAGCCAGAATTAAAATCAGAATTAGCAGCAGAAACAGAATCAAGTGGTCCCAAGTTAAAACATATGCAGCCTAGAAATGACATTATAGAAAATATAGTTTCTTTAGTAATAGATGAAGCTCAACGCCGGAAGATCGCAGCTAGAGAAGAAGATTTAAAAATGCAACAAAAAATGCAGGATTTTAAAATATATAATAAGAAAAAGAATGAATTTTCTATGCAGGAAGAGGAAGATATAACTGAAAATAATAAAAAGAGTAAACCTGAGGGTAAAATAGCATGTGATACTGATATGCAGACGTTTTTTATAGACCCATCGGAGACATCCTCTGATGATACACATAAGAAGCATAGTATAGAAAGTAAAAAAAATGAAAAGTCGCTGGATTTAAAACAAGGTGATTCTAAGATTTCATCTAATTCAACAAATAATAATCCATCTTATTATGCACCATATGATAGTTATTCAAATAATGATATAATATATACTTCTCCACCGCCTAAAGAGTGTATAGATCGCTGGAATCTATGTGTAAAACATCAGCTGCCATACCAGCATTATTATTCTAATGGCAGTGTATGTGAAACATATGGAATGGTGTATGAGAAAGATCATGGTATTTGTTTGAAGTCGGATAGTGAAGATGATATAACACCTCCCATAGAAATTAAAACGAGATATACCCCAATAGTTAACAAAAATCCCAGAAATGTGTCTGTAGATTCTAGAAATCCCAAAAAACTAACAATAGATGAAGAATTCGAGGAGTTTCTTAAAAAAAATGGTTTAGACCGAAACCGGTATAATAAAGACCCAAAAAAGGCTAGAGTAAAATATTCAATTGAAGCGTTCCATTTTGATTTAAAGGAACTGATAGAATTTCTGTCAATAGAAAGCCCAAACAATAAAAAACTACTAGTTCTAAAAGATAAGCTGAATCAAATAGAAGAAATTATAAATCGACATAAAAAAACTACCAGTAAAAAAAGAAGTTCAAAAACACACACTAATACTTCAAAGATGTCTATTGCTTCTGCAAATCCATCAACGAGTTCAACTTCAACACAAAGTCGGCATAGTACAAAAAGCAAAAAAGAGCATAGATCTGTTAAAGGCAAGTAATATGGTATGAATATATTAATTCAAATTAATCCTATTCTATACAAATTGTCAGAGCATGTGTAAATAAGTAAATGAATAATCTCTGCAGTGTCTAGATAGGATCTAAAGCATGCACAGCAAGACACCATATTAACCCGAAATAAGAAAGGAAAATGAATAGACCTAAATATATGCAGAAAATGTTATTGCAAACCTTTCAATAATCTACTACCTATTGAGAAGTCAGGCAGTATTAATTATATCTACCCAAATACCTGCATATAAGTTTCTGCACACATTGTTCTATCAAAATGCATATATCTACTACCAATATTATGCAATCTTTCAGAATGTGTGCGGAATAGGTGAATAAAGGCTCTATTCGTATTTATTAGAATTAGCCTGTATTCCATGATACAGGTTAAATATATTGTGCTGTTCATATATTATTTATTTTTATTAAACACTGTAGCTGCTTATGCGCTTCTATAAATAAGTTTTAGTGCTTCTATTAGTGCTTCTTTCTGATCTTTTTCAACAAGGATTTCTATCTCATTCTGATTGAATGTGAATGGAACGCTAACCTGAATAATTGGCTCGCGCGCAGAGAGAACAAATATGCCTTTCTTGTACTTTATTTGGATTTCCTCATCTGTTCTTTTTAAAAGAATACCAAGCAGTCTCTCTGTGCTTACACTTATTATTTTTTCCTTTGGGATTATATGGTTCTTTATTCCCTCATATGTTATTCTCCATCGATTGTTTTTGATATTCTCCTTGTCCTCTCTGCCGAAGACAGAGAAAAGCCTGCATCCAGCAAATACTATCCTAAGTGTTTGGGGGGCATGCATAAGGACCTGTAGTGAAGTGCCAGTTATACCATATACGTTTTTAAAAAATTCTGTTTTTGCCACTAGTGTCAGACTGTTTTCTCCCCACTGCTCTTCTATGGCACGCTTTCTTTCAGGATCCAGCCAGTAGAAGTATGACTCATCAATGTTCTTCTCTCCTCGAATTACGTCGGTTCTGCTTTCCATTACTTCTGGTGTTGGCTCTACTGTGTGCAGTGATGTCTTACCATCCTTTCTCTTTTTCAGAATCTTTGCTATAAAGAAGCCTCCTGTATTTTGATCCATCGGCAGTATTCTTCTGGCGTTTTTTATGTCTTCTCTATACTGGCATTTGGGTATTCTTGATTCAAGTTCTGGATACTCTATTGCTGCAGTGATTTTTTCTTCACTTAGCCCTTCTCGCATATTTAACCCTTCTACATCAAACGGAAGTATTTCCACATCTGGCCGCTCTTCTAAAACACTCAGCAGCACAACTTCATTCTCTACAGGATTTAAAGAACAGGTTGAGTAGACTAGAACACCACCCTCCTCAAGCATGTCTATCCCACGCTTTAAGATTTTCTTCTGAACCGTATATAGACCTATAAACTCTTTCACACCCCACTTCTGAAAAATATGCCGATTCTTTCGAATTGTTCCGTCCCCTGAACAAGGTACATCGCACAGTATTCTATTTGGTGTAATTCCGCACCGAGGATACACAGTGGCATCATTGCATGTTATAACCAGACCAGGATGCATAAATCTCTTAGTCTGCTTGATCAGCTGAGCTACTCGCCGTGAGTTAACGTCATTGCATATAAGAGTGCTGTCTTTCCCCAGTACTTCTAATATCTGCGATGACTTAGACCCTGGGGATGCACACATGTCCAGTACTATTGAATCAGACTTTACATCTAGTGCAAACACAGGGAGCATAGAAACTGCCTCCTGTCTGGTAATTGAAGATGTCCCAGAATGCGTCTTTAAAACCATGTGAGTTTTCTGCAGCTCAATTTCATCTAAACCATTTGCATTCTCTCGTATTCCTCTGCTGGATAGATTCTTTCTTGATAATCCACTTATTTCGTATATCCCATCTCCCCACGGCATTTTTTTAATAAGCTTATAGTCTTTAAGCTCTTGTTGAAGAATATCCGACCACGGCCCAGGAGTAACCCGGAATGTGCATGGAAGTGGTTCTTTCAGCGCGTCTATAATCTCATCACACTCTGAGAATATTCTGCTATAATAGTTTTTCATTCTCTTAATTCCTTCCTGTTCTCGCTTATACTTGGCTATATCACTCTCTCTTGGCTCCATTTAAATTTTTACAATTTTCAGTTATTTCTCTCAGACAGTAGAAAACAGATTCTTAAATATTTCATAGACAGAATAAATGTCGAACTATTTATTTTCTTAATACTACACATAATACATTCTTAAATACCACTTAAATACATTTAAAAATATTTCGGATGTAACATATACGCATATTTTATGAGTATTGTATAGAATTTTCATTAATTTCAATATCAATGCCTTCTATACAGTTACTAGTATACAAAAATGGCATTAATAAGAATTAAGATGTCTATTTCTATTTAACTCCTAGTTATATCTTAATATAACTGTTATGTGATCATCTGGGTTGGCTAATCTAATTTATTCTCTGTTTTTATCCTCTTTTACAGTTATTTATGTACTTTGGTGGAGTATCAAAGAGTATATGATCAGTGCACATGGCATGCGGTGTTATTACTCCATTATGTGCCCGTAGAATAAGATTATTTGAAGAAGATTTTTTCCCACTTTTAATAAAAGACGTGTTGAAAATAATTCTGTCTTCTTGTATGTCCATTTTTAGCTTATCCAGCTGTTCAAACTCCCCATTAAACTCAAGAATAGAGACCTTTGGTAGCTCATCTCTTGACAATGTAAATTTCATTCTAAAAATTATAAATGTTTGCTTTTATACTGCAGGCAGACTTTAACCAGAAAGAAACAGCGGAGGATGGACTGGTTGGATGATACAGATATTAATTTATTTCTGAAAGTAATAGTAGATTCTGTAGAACATGCTGCCATGGTGGGGTACCCAATTGTAAATCCAGATAGAATAAGCACACTTGTGTGCAGTAGCTTTTACTTTGAGTCTCTTAGAAAGAAGGGAATGGAGTGTATTTCTAGATGGGTGCAGAGCTTTGATCTTACAAAAATTAGTAATATAATATTTCCTCTTTATAGTGACTCTCACTGGTCGCTGTGTTATATTGATGTGAAAGCAGAAACTGCAATTGTTTATGACTCTATGCGCCCAATGCACTCTCATCTATCAAAGGTTCTTTTAACGCATAGTTTTGTAAAAATCGTGCTGTACAGTGAAAGATGTTCACAGCAAAAGAATGGGTACGACTGCGGGTGCTATGCGCTGTACTATGCAACTTGTATAATTAGAAGGAAAAGAGCCAGGCTTAACTTAGAAGTACCGCACAAATTTATTAAAAGGGTTCGTATATGGATAAAACAACAGAAAAAATCTGAGCGTATGGTATGAAGAAATAACTCGAAGCTCAAAAAACAAATTTATGTGAACAGTGCATGCCTGCATAATTTAAAAGAATGAATCAAGTATTTTTTTATGCTAGGAAGAATTTGGAGATGGTTTGGTAGAAGTAGCACAGAGCAGGAAGATTTAAGAATGTTCTTTGAAGAGACGACAGGAATGTGTTTTCAAGAGTGTGTGATTTTATCTAAATCCCGTCTCCTAGGGAAAACAAAGAATGAGCTGACAGAAAGAGAAAAGGAGTGTATAAAGAAATGCACTGAAAGAAAACTTAAATTGTTTTTAGAGGTGGAGAAGGCAATTCTTAAAAAAGTACAGCCAGTTTCTAACCAAATACAGGAAACGCACTCTGTTTAGGATTATTTGAAGCTCTGCTAAGTATTCCTTATACTCAAAATAACAAGACAGAACAGAAAAGTATACTCTGAAAAGACAAATACTTTCCTCATAGCTAGCAGATGATTAAGCTAAAATCGATTTATTGACTTTATCGGAGCATCTTGTTTCCTAAAGATGTACCCATTATTGTGCAACATATATCATTTAATTTAGAGGTTCCTCCAGAATATCCGTTCATAAAAATACTTCCAATCTTGGTGTAGCAGTCATTTCCCCATGAAGATCCATTTAGTCCAGTCATTCCAACGAGTGGCTGCTGTTTATCTGGCACTCCAATGGAGTTGCAAAATAGCTGGATTCCGCTCATGGATGGTTGCTGTGATGGGGGAGACATACCGCCCATAAACCCTATGTCTATTATTCCATTTGGCTGGTTCATTGGTGGTGGGCATAAACTGGTTCCCATATTATTTCCCATAGATCCCCCAGATGTCACATGACAGTTTATATTAATGCCGCTGTCCATTCCATTGCCCAGTCCATTACCCAATCCATTACCAATTGATAAATCTGGCAACATTGATCCACCGGTATTCGCACATGGGTTTATAGATGACATTGGCATACATAAAGGGGAAAACATGGCTTTAATTCCTGATATTATTAAAAGACTCAAATAAATTTTTCTAGTAGAACTCATTATGGTTTTTTCTTTTTCTGCCAGCTATTTATACTTTGCCATTGCAACTTGGTTTTATTACATGCGATTTCCCTCGGTCTATTTTGCTTAGGCTTCGATTAAAGAATACACTATTTTATTCCATATGAAATTAGGTATCTAGGCATATCAAAGTTTAGGATTATTTGCTGAAACAAAAAAGTCTAGTCTTATATTACCACAAACAGACCCTCTTTCTATTTATATAGCCCGAAATTGCATTTGAAAATATTCTCATACATAATTTTAGCAGAGCCCCGAAATAACTCGAAAAATTACTAGCTTAAAGCATTTGCGCCAAACAGTTTTAACACACAATATAACCCAAAAAATATCCGAAGTATCAGATACAGCCAATTCACTCTACACAGGCTAGGAATATTCTTAACAGATTTTTTTCGGAATTTCAGATTATAGTAAAGTGCACATAACCCGAAATTTTATACTAATTTAACCAAGAATATCATATGATCAATCTCATTTTATTGCTTTATTCTGCAGACTTCTCCTTTTTTCTTCTATTTTCCGTTGAATTCTTAGTTATTCAGAATATTTCATAATAAGAGCAGCAAAGCTTTTTAACTTTTTTATTTTTGTAGCCCCAGAATGTCCCAAAAGACCAAGAAAGTAGGAATAGTTGGAAAGTACGGTGTGAGATACGGAGTGTCTCTTCGTAAGAGAGTGAAAGTCTCTGAAATAACCCAGCACGCAAAATACACATGCGAGTTCTGCGGTAAGAAGAACGTAAAGAGAGAAGTAGTTGGTGTATGGAAGTGTAAATCTTGCAATGTTGTAGTTGCAGGAGGTGCATACAATGTAGTAACTGTCCCAGGACAGTCTGCCAAGCAGCAAAACCAGAGATTAAAAGAGCTTATACAAAACTAATAAGAAGCAGGCATGACAGGATCATTTCGCTTAATAAATTCAGTTTAAAATATAGATTTATTTCTATTCTGGGCTATCCTCTGTCACAAATAACATCATTTAAGTATTTATATGGCTAAATATTCTGACGAGTTTTTTTCTGTTATTTTAAGCATATGCTCTATAAGATCATTGGATATCTCTTCAGAGACTATAGAGTCTCCTTTATACGCTGGGTGTGCTGCAACAAATTTTCGCATAAATGTAGCCACACTTGTTTTTTTTCCACACACTCTATCCTCTATGAACTGGAGGTATGGCATGACAGAATTTATGACAGATGGTGTATATTCTGCGAGGTATGCTTTTATTCCCCCAAGAATTCCTATGTAACTGTCTGTGCCCATAAATATTTCTTTAATTGTTCCCTTCTTAATTATCGGGGCCTCATCTGAGAATATATTCTCTCTATACCAGAAAGTCTGGGCGGTTTCTGCATTTATATAGTCCTGCAGGCAGGTTCGGCCTGTTCCGTGATGGTCAGCGGACACAAAGTTTTCATCTACCTTTGAAATTGGAAGGTAAAAATTCGCATTTAGAGAAAGCATCATTCTAGATACTAGAACGACAAACACAGAATATGCTGCATTTTCAAAGGATGTGGGCTGTATTTCCATGGGACGTGTTTCAACCATCCATCCTGTGTGGTTGTCATTCGATGGTTTTGGTAATTTTAGTCGCATACTTCTCCAGTTGCTGCTCTGAATATTCTCAAAATCATCCATTTCTGTTGAATCTGCATAGCACAGCACTGGGTCTCTTATGTACAATGAAGCCACGTGCTTTGCCATTGCGCTGTCAACATTTTCTTCTAAAAGAGTTTTTAGCACAGACTCTTCTAATGGTGGGGATATGTCATTGTATATTTTATCTAAGTGCTCAGGCATGTCAGAGACGTACAGATCAATTGAGGAGTATCTGCTTTTCTTTATGTGCGTCTCCTCCTTTCTACGGCAGTCAACAGAAGCTGCTATAATATTCCATCGTGTAGATGTTTCTATAAGCTTTCCTGATACAATAGATGTTGCTGCAGTAAGAAACAGTAGTAAAGGGCATATTGCCCCGATATTATCGTACAACTGCCGTGCCTCATCCAGTGACTCGCTCTGCATAGTAATCTGGAGGCAGGCACACCCCATCCCCTGGCCCATACTATCAATAACAGCAGGTCCTGCAGTGCTTGTCCCAGATGAATCATTTGAGGCCTTCTCTGAATTAGCAGTACTTTCTATCTTTGCCAATGGGATTTCTATGGTGGAAAGTTTTCCTTTTCTCTTCTGAATGTTAACACTGAACCCAAAGAACCTCTCATGCGGGGTTATCGCAAAGTCTGGGTAGTGGACACTCTTTGTTATGTTGAATGAGGGATGCTTTGCTAAGTTTAAAGTTTTTTCTAGCAAAGTGCCCTTAGAGGCCTCTTCTAAGACTGGTGGTTTATCATCTGAAGGATCTGTGCTGTTGAATATTTTCACCCAATTATTCATCCACACATCCTTAGATAAACCTCCGGTGCCAAATGCAATGGGAGTTCCCAGCAAAGGAAAGCAAGGAAGAAACAAAATAGATGCATCGTTTCCAAACTTTTTATGAAGCAGTTCTGTAATTGCAGCCCGCCTTGTTTCTATCGTGCGCTCAAGTGCAGCTAGCTCCTTAAATGTAGGTGAATACGGCTGCTTAGGAGTACTTTCAAGCATATACCCAGCATATTCTGGATGCAATATAGTATTATTACACACTAACTCGTTAATAAGCTGGTTAGTGCCCAATAAAAGAATCCAACTGCCTTTGATCTTAACTATCAGATGCTGCTCTAATTCCTCACCCCACAAGAATTCCTTCGTTCTGGGTGCAATCTGACTTCTGTATATTCTAATAAAATGATTAATTCCCTTCTTTTTTATTTCTGATGCCTGAGCGCAGGTCTCTTCCCATGTTAGAATTTGGCTCTCTTTCAACAATCCCATATGTAAATGAAAAAACTTTTTAATATTAATATTTATATTTATTTACCATATTGTTTAATACACAAATAACATTAAAATTAGATTATTTGATTGTTCTGTGTGAAGTAAATTCTTCTCATGGCAATAATTCTGTCTGTGTAGATTTTTATTTTTTTAGGTTTTCTTGCTTTATTCCTATTATAAGCCATGGTATTTTTAACTGACAGAAGAGATATAATATTTAATTTATCACAATTTTCTATTTATGGTAAACAAAATAATAAACACAATAAAAATTTGATAAAAATTTCAGTTTAGGTTAGGATATATACTCATTCCAGTGGAAATATAACTGTAGAATACCTCTGTTATATTCTATGAATAGAAACTGTCATAATTCTGTAATTTATTTATTTTTTAGCTTCTAATTGACTGGAGTAATTCTTCTTTGCTCCATTTGTCAACTGTATACATACGGGACTTTATAAGAAGTAGCCACCTAATAAATTCATCTGGATTATTTGTTCTGTAGGATATTTTACTGTTGTACACATCCAATATGAAAAATTCAAAGGTTTTAATCTTTTCCTTAATGAACTCTCCCGTATTTACATTCTTTAGGATTAGCTCAGAAGGTGATCCATTTGTTATATTGACTATGTCTAGCTCCTTATGCAAATATATATTCTTAGAAGGTTTTTTCATACAGGTCAGGAATGTTTTGCTGCTTTTAACTACAATGAAAAGCTTGGCTAGAGATATATCCACATTTAAAACCGTTTCTATTCCTTTTTTCTTGTCGGTTATTTTTGTTTCAAGAAAAATTCCATTCAGCCTTAATGAAGACCTGTGCTTCTTCTTCTCCTTAACAACATCTATTTGCCCTATCACAGTTGCATATTTAAAGTCGTCTGGGGTTTTAACATCTTCTATATTAATTGTGTAATTTGGCACAACTGTCTCTGGGGCAAAAGGTGTGGCTGTGCCGTTTGGGCTTATTGATACAAGAACCTCTTCATTTCTAACTGATGTGGTTTCTTGTAGTTCTTCTGTTGTTACACCATTCCGGACGGTTTCTGTTATTTTTACTCTTCTTTCTTCTATCTTCCTTCTAAGCTTTTGTAAATTTGTTCTGTATACGTCTATTGCAGTAAATTCAGTCTCTTTTGGCTCTGTGCTCTTATACAGTGAAAGAAGTAGCTGTGACTCCGTACTATCATTCTTAAACCTGTTTTTCACTGCATTGTATCGAACAATCCCTGAATCTTCTAGTATGTTATTTATAATGTCCAGATCCTTTCTGCACTCTTCCATTAAGGGGCTATCGGTCCACCATATATACGAAGTATGATTGGATGCCTTCTCTGTAAAATTTTAATTGGCTGATTATCCCCACCTAGAGCTTTTTCAAGATTTTACTGCATATTACTCCGTTTATATTCCATTAAGTAACCCGAATATAACCCACACCCTTTCAAATTATTTAATACTACTTAATTCATGTACACTCCTCCTGTTTTTATATTTTTGATGTTCTAAGTGTATTTACTTTATAATCAATTTTAGATGGCTGTTTATACTTTACACCATATACCTGTGACTTATTCTGTAAAATACTACGTGTAAGAATATTTTCACTCATACCCTAGAATTCACATATTATGTTAGTAATGACTGCATGAGTAAATATGCCTGCTTTAATTGCGTATATTTTTGCATCTCTTCTTTGCTTATACCGGGCGGCTTATTAAACCACCTGTCTATCTTCTCTTCTATTTTTTGAATTTTTGGGCTTGATAGGTGCACGTACTCCTTCCACTTAAAAATTATTTTAAGATCGTTCTTATATATTAAATACGAAATTATTTCTCGTACCTCTGCTGGAAGTGTTTCAGCAGTAAATGAGTCTATAATCGCATAGGGCATCTCCACCTTTAAAAGTGCACTGTCTTCTGTGTGTGGTATAATTAAATTGTCAAATTGAAGAGTGTACAGGAAATATGTTATTTGCAAATAGAACACTCCCAGCTGAAAATTACAATTTTGGTCTAGCTGTGCTTCGTACCATACATTCAGCCTCTTAAGCAGATAAGAAAGAAAATCTCTTCGCAGTCCGGCTGTCAGTTCTTTTTTTATTTCATCTGCAATCCATGAATAGTCCGTGCTTGGTGTGTTTTCTATGGGTTTATTCAGTGCCTGATCAAGTATTCTTTTAAATACGGCTTTGGCTCGACTCGGCAGTGACTTGGATGTGTCCTGTTTCTTTAGCATAAAATTTAAAACTTTCCAAATTTCAGTTAAATACATAATTATTATTACCATACAGTAAGACAATAAAACAGAGAATATTTGCATAAATCGGTGTAATACTTTAATGAAAATAGAATTCCGTGGATGGGTTTATTTGTATTCCATATAAAGAAATAGATATTTATTAATTATTGTCCATCAAAGTATCTTCTTATAATGGCTTCTGCTCCAGCAGCAACTGTGTAATTACTTGCAGATTGCAATTCTTCAATGTAGCCCAAGAGCTCACAACTTTCAATCTCAACTGCAATCATATTTTCTCCACCAAAAGACTCTTTTTCTGCCCAGTTCAGCAGACTTAAAATTGCATCAAGAATGACAGAAATAAGTTTAGCATCATTCACTACAGAAGAAAGGAAAGAAGCAAATCCTTGGATTACACCCGCCTCTGCTACTTCCTTTGCATGTGCTATGCCCTTGTCTACTTGAATTGTTGCATTGCATATGGCCCAGCAGGCTTCTGAACGAACTTGGCTATCGGCTGTCTTCATTATATTCACGAGTATTTCTAAAAACCCGTGCTTTATCACCTCGTCTACCTCATCTGGGGTACCTGCTGTTATATTTGAAACAAGCCAGCAAATTTCCTTCTTTATCCTAGATGCCTTCTTATTCTCAAATGGTAAATTGATCAGGCCCTTTAATGTACCCAGAATTCCAAGGCTCAGAATATAATCAGTCTGTTCGTCATCATAAGTTGCTATGTTTCCAAATATTCTTATTATAGGAGAAAGCATTTGCTCTTTTAAGTGTAACTGCATAGTATCCCCTTTCATGGCTGTTTTATAGTATGCAGCCAGATGTTCAGCACACTCTGCCACAATCCCTGTTGAAATAACCATATTTGCCTGATTAGCACCTGCATCACACATGTAACTTAGTGCCCAGTACGCATCCACTATAATGTCAGTGTCCGTGGTGGAAATAAGCTTAATTATCACAGGCAGACACTTTTCAGTATGTCCAATGAACGGGGGAGGATTTCTTCCTCGGTTTAAGTTACTAATAGCCCAAGACAGGTTCCTTAGCAGAGGGATATTGATCTCTTCCTTGTCCATTTCCTTATTTATCATATATATCATTGGGTCCACTGCTTCTGCTTTAATCGCATGGTCTCTTCCTTCTTCACAGTCACCAGCTATGTTACTAATACCCCAAATTGCCTGGTCCTGAAGAAGAAGGTTATCTATGTACAACAACTTAACCAAATTTGGAAGGGCACCCGACTTAACCACCGCCATAGTCTGTGCAGTATTTCCTGATGCAATATTTGTAAGCACCCATGCAGACTCGTGCATAATTCGCACAGCAAGTTCTTCTGCCATGGTGGTGTATAAAGGATTGTCTGGGTTCATTAATTTTGTGAAAATAGGAGTCAGCCCGTTCATCACCACAGTGTCAATAGGAGGACACCTTGCAGCACTCAGCAACCGTCTAAACTCTGTCACACCCTTTATTATTTCAGTCGGATCTTTTGAATTTACTTGCTCAACTAGTAAACTAACTTTGCTTGTGGTCTCCTCACCAACAGATGCATGCGTACGTTTTTTCTGAAGCATTCCGTCCCTCTTCTGAGTTCTTAGCTCGATTGCATTACTTGCCCTGGTCTCTCTTTCCGACCTGGCACCTCTTCCACTATTCTTGTATCCGTGGTCCATAACTGTATAAAAGTAAAAGAAAAATATTTAAATAGAAACAAACCCATCCGTGATATTTAATTGAGAAATTCTCTTTATTACGAATACTCCAAAAATAAACTTCTTAAACCACTGGATATTCATGGAGTATGAGTAAGTGCACTAGCATACACTCATCCATTTCTGGTGTAATAATACGTAATAGAAATATTCATAAAATACTTGAAAATATCCTAAATTATATCAAATATTCATTAATAAAGGATAATACTGGATAATAACAGTATTATACACCGTATGTAAATACTATCCCGTATAATACGCCGTTTACTATGAAATTCTTGTTATTTTATGTATAACCCGACATAACCCTAATATTTTATAGTATAATAATTTAGTACTGCTGTATTTAGTCTATTAAAACATATTATACATAGCTTTAAATATTATGTGTATTATTTAAAAAAAAATAAGAAAAATAATGTACTCATTGTGTAAAATATAATATTTAATGTTAAGTGTGTAATTAATAATATAATTAATACACAATATGTAATAATTAATGACGTATGGAAGGTTTAAAATTTATAATGCATTGAGTAATTAATAAGAGATAGTACACAATATGTATAAATTACTAAGTATATAATGAATTAGTCAGAATATAGTACAAATAAACTCATATAACATTTATTATACAGTAGAATATTTCATTATATACGGATTATTCCATTTTCTATTATATATTATAACCCGAAATAGCAGTGTATACAGTAGAAAAGAGAACAATGCAATATTAAGTACACATTGTGTTAATAGTTTTAATAACCCGACATAACCCGAAATTTATAATAACAAGTAATTATGCAACAATGTGTTATAAATAATACTATAACCCGATATAACCTAAATACTAGAATATATTATGCCATGTGTTATATATTCTGCACAGTCACGCACTCGTTCGAAATAATTCCGATTCCGAACGTGCTTCAATTCCGAACGAGCGCCCTTTATTTCTATTTTTATTTTGTTTGTAAGGGAATATAGAAGAGCACGGAAACCATCAGAAAAATAAAAATCAATATCAACTATTACTTCGCGGTTTCTTTCTCATTCGCACAGTACCAGGAAGGTAATTATCCGGGCGAGTCTCTGACACAGACAGTATCAGGCACTCTTGAACCTCAAAGGAAGACATTTCCATATATGGAAAGCGCAATTTTCGCATGCATAAATAGAATTTATTTTTGCACTTCCATGGAAAATAAAAAGTTCATGACAAGAGTTTATACCTGGGGGGCGGGTGATGCCGGCCAGCTGGGAGCAGATACAGAAGAAGGAATGAGTACCAAGCCAGTGGAGCTAGTGTACTTTAGCAACAAAAGAATAACAGAGGTGGTTTGTGGAGGGATGCATTCACTTGCCCTCTCTATTGACGGGTCCCTTTATTCGTGGGGGTGCAATGATGAAGGTGTGTTAGGTAGATCTGGGGATGAGGAAAAACCTGACAGAATTACATTCCCTGAGGATGTAAAAATTAAGAAGGCAGTGGCTGGGGATTCAATATCTGCTGCTGTGGATGAGAATGACAATCTGTGGACATGGGGACTGTTCCGTGGGCCAGGTGGTGTGATTGGGCATTCTCTGAATAAGGATGGGTCTGTTTGTAAAATGGCCAAATCTCCTGTTAAAATCAGTGGCATTAAAGTGGCATCTGTTCAGGCAGGGTGCAATCATTTAGCAGTGGTGGATAATAAAGGCAAGTTGTACACCTGGGGAGATGGAGAGAATGGAAAATTAGGAAGGTTAATCAGCAGGCGATCAAAGAGCACAGACTGCTTGTCTCCTAAGGTGGCTATGGCATCAGCAAGTGCTGCAGTGACAGGAGCATACCACTCATTTGCCATTAAAAGAATCAATGGAAAAGGAGAAAAGAGTAATTCTCTGGCAAAGCAGTGTCTTTATACAGAAGGAAAGTTCTTTAAGGATACTAATGGGAATGAGATGTACTTATACGACCAGAAGAGAGAAGATCTGACAGCAGATCAAATGGAAGAAGGCAGGAAAAGAAAGGTTCCTTCTAGTTCAAAGTACAAGTACATTAGAATTACACCAGAAACACAGGTACCCAAAGATATCTTGTACCCACCTAAAGGGATGACAGTGTACTGCACTTCAAAAGGAGAGCTCACACTTGATCCAAACCAAGGAAAAAAGATAGTTCTTCCTACAACAAGAATGAGAGTGCTTGAGACTGATGTACCCGCACCAGTGAGCAATTCTTCATCTGATGAAGTGGCGCCTATTACCAAGAGTATTCGAGAGATTGAAGATGAGGAGGAGAAGGGTAAAATCACAGAGGAAGATCTGTGCTTATATGCAGAGTACTACAAGCTAGAACCAGGAAAGGAGAAAAAGGTAACAATAGTATGCGATGGTATTGAGAAAGAAGTTGTTTTGACTGGAAATAGCCGTAAGGTTGAAAAACCAGCAAAGAAACCACGCAGTGCTGCAGCAGCAGAAATGATCCGGAAAGCTAAAGAGGCCAGTATGAAGGCAAAGAAAGAAGAAAGCATGGGTAGTGACACAGAAAAGAAGTTAGAAGAGAAAGAGAAGGCTAAAAACCATGCAGATTCAGATGAAGAGACGCAGGAGAGTGAAGAGACAGATGCAAGCACATCAGTTGATAGTGAAGAAAAGATGGAGACAGAGAATGCATTAAAGAGTAAACCAGAGGATAATAATGGCAGCAAGACTGTTTCTAATACAGAAGAACGGAGTAAACCAAATAATATTGCAAATGCTTTACCTCACTCTACCACAGACACAGGACAGAAAGTTGCTTCAGACCCGAAGGATAGTGCGGAACCAAGCAAAGGCACCCCAGAGGGAAGCAACAAAGTAGTTGACCCCGGGGCGGATGCTATTAATGTAGATAGTAAACAAGCCAGCGCAGATGCAAGTACGCCTATACAGAGGGTAAGGAAGAGGAAGATTGGCAGTGCAAAGGAGGAAATTAAGAGGAAGAAACAGAAAAAGAAGAGGAAAACTCTGGTGAAGAAGGTGCCCAGGGACAAGCTGATAGTGCCAGGCCATGGTGGTAACTTTATACTGTTTAATGAGGTGCAGAGAATGTTCCTGTTTGACCGAAGAAGAAAAGATATTTCAACCGCAGAGAATTCAAAGAAAGTAAAGTTTTCTGCATCTGGAGTAAATAATTATGGCCAAGCACCGAATGCCAATGAAAAAGGAACATGGGGCCCGTGGATGGACTATTCCAAAGACGATACAGGACCATCTACTTTTGTAAAAGGCATGGGCGGTGAGCACAGCACACACATTCTTGATGCAAATGGCACTCTCTGGGGCCTGGGAAGGAATACTTTTGGCCAGCTGGGAGTTGGTGACAATGAAAATAGGACAGAATTTACCAAATGTGCCATCTCAAATGTGGATGATTTTGCAATTACAGCCTCGCACGGAATGGCTATGTCGCAGGGCAAAGCATATACCTGGGGGTTCGGTGAAGAAGGGCAGCTGGGATATGAGGCAGATAAAGAAGTCTCCCCTAAAGAAGTAGATTTTGGAAATGAGATAGTTATTAGTGTCGGTGCAGGCGGACAGCACTCTGCCATTGTTACCGCAGTGGATGTGACAGAAAACACAGAATTAAGCAATCAGGATGTAATTTTCGGAGTAAATTGCTCGGCCAGTACGTAGTGGTGGGTAATCATAACAAGAAAAGAAATAAACCAGGACAGCAGCAGATAATAAGGTACACAGGAAAACTTCACTACAGCAAAGTAGGCTGTGGTGATGTTAGTGTAGTAATAATAGTAAAAGGACACTAACCGTGAAAATACCTGTACACTCTGCTCTCCTGTATCTTATCCTATTATAATAGGAGAATTTAGTCCTAGCTTAATAATAAGTGTTTGGCTGGTCAGTCGCTGCTTTTACTATTTAAGAGTTGAATTATTCGTGGATATGGGGTCATTTGCTCACAGGATTCATTATGTTTGTTATTAATGACTGCCTTGCAGCTAATGATTAGACAGTGCGGTGAAGTATACCGTGCTATCATACCCTAAACTCAGATACATTCACATATTCATAATAGTAAAACAGTCCATCATTAATAAAATCAGATTCACTTATTCCTTATACATTCAAGTATTAATACCACTGAGTAGAACACTAAATGCACCGTATGGATATAATACTAAAATATACTGGTAGAACATAAATATACTTGGTTCTGTTTACTATTAGTATATTCTTTATGTAAATTATGCATAATAACACGAATTACATATGGTGCACTGTTTTATAGTTTATTCTTATAGTACTCTGGGAAGTGTATGCATAAGCCTATTTTATTCTGTTATAATAGCTGCCTGTGAAATACAGATTATTTTTATTCTGTATGGAGAATAACCATGAAGAAGCACAGTACCTACAGTTAATAAAGCGCATACTTGATGGTGGAGCACAGAAAATGGACAGAACTGGCACAGGGACAATTGCAGTGTTTGGTGACATGGCACGGTATTCTCTTGAGAATGACAGTTTTCCTCTACTTACCACAAAGAAAGTTCCATTCAGAGTAGTTGCAGAAGAACTTCTGTTCTTTATTCGTGGGCAAACAGACAATAGAATACTGAAAAAGAAGAACGTAAACATATGGACACTGAATGGAACAGAAGAGTTTCTTCGGTCTCGCGGCATAACCAGAAGAGAGGATGATCTTGGTCCAATTTACGGGTACCAGTGGAGACATTTTGGTGCAGAGTACAAAACCTGCGAGGATGACTATTCTAATAAAGGCATTGACCAGTTAAACCAAGTGATTGAGGAATTAAAAACAAATCCAAACAGTCGCCGTATGATTGTATGTGCATGGAATCCATGCGATCTAGACCAGATGGCTCTTCCTCCATGCCATGTCTTATTCCAGTTCGTTGTAGTAAATGGAAAGCTAAACTGCATGTTATACCAAAGATCTGGTGATGTAGGGCTAGGAGTGCCTTTTAATATTGCAAGTTATGCCCTACTCCTTAAAATGGTCTCGTATCTAACCAATATTCCAGCAGGTGAGTTTGCCCACGTACTTTCTGATGCTCATATATACTCCAATCACATAGCTCAGCTAACAGAGCAAGTAAAGCGCGTGCCATACAAGTTCCCAACTCTTAAAATATCCCCAGCAGTAAAAAGAGAAAGAATTGATGATTTCCAAATTGAAGACTTCATTCTGGATGGGTACACACACCACCCACCAATTAAAATGGACATGTCTGCATAGTAAAACATCTGAAAAAGAGTATTTTTAACGAATTTTCAGTTTCTGCTAAAAATGCTCTTAATAATTATTTTGAGGTATTATCGCTTTTATTGGCTAATATTAGGAAATTAAAAATAAAAGTATACTTCCATATTTAGTAATGTACGTTAAAAAATCAAAATATTTTAAGTATTTCCATGTAATTATCAATATAAAACACCAAATACATTTAATCTAAGATAATCCGAACTTTTCTTATAATGCCCTTTTATACTTTTGGTGCTTTTATTATATTTTACTGTATGATTATGTGATATAATAGCTTATTCCACGCTATATTGTAAGATATCTACTACCTGGCCTATATAATCATCTGTTATTGGATCTTTACCTGTTCTCTTTATGGTTTTTAATACTTCCTTCTTTGTTTTTTCAAACAGTTCTAATGTCCGGGTTAACTCTGTGTGCAGTATTTTATTTATTGGGGCATTGCACATAATAGAATTGGTTATATCCAGCATATATTTACAATGAACTTTAGACAGAGAATCCTCTAATATCTGTAATAATATATCATATTTCATTCTCTTAGATATTTTAGACTTATTCAAAGTGTTTGTTCTGGATTCTGCTGCTTTTTTAACACTTTTTAGTTCTTCTATAATGTGGTTCATGTATAATAAATTTTAATTTTACTTTAATGACACGGCCAAAGATGCCCGCACATAATATTCCATCAGATAGAGCAAGTTCATCAAAAACACAAATTGAACACTTATTAAACGAGATTTTTGTTGGAAGAAAAAGGCTTAAAAATGCACGAACTCAGATAAAAGCTCATAAAACCACTGTATCCGTAAAAGAGTCTGTTATAACAGAAATTAAAAAAAGGGAAGAACAGTGTACATCTACACCATTACCTCAGAATATATCTGTTATACTTAATACACTGAACAGGGACAGGAATGACTGGAAATATATGGCAGAACAACCTGTTCTGAGAGAGGGTACTACAACTAAAATAATAGACATCAGGAAACCTGCACTAAAAAAACAGCACATAAAATACGTAAAGTATAAGGACGGAATAAGCACAGAAAGTATAAGTAATAATGAACTGTGCGCAATATGCTTACATAAGTATACATCCATTAATATATGCGGAATTCTTCGATGTAATCATTTTTATCATAAAAAATGCATTAATTCTCATATATCCACCGCTGGTTACTGTCCTATATGTAGAAGAGATGTAATTAGTGGTTTAATCAACCAGTGATGAGTGCTTTATATGTATTATGTACTATAAATGTATAAACAGAAATTAAATTTCTGAATATTTAAATTTTCTATTCTGTCTCTATTAATAATATTCTTTTTATGCGCTGTTCTTGTGGTGTATTCTGAAAATAACAGAAATTTCTGAATTGGTAACCAGAGGTATTATTCATTATTTGAGAGTATTTCTATGTGATTTTACAGTATTATGCTAAAATATCCAAAAATACAGAATTTCTATTTTTTGGGTTATTTCAGTTTTTGAATATTTCATTCATTCACAGTCCTTGCATTTAAATATTTTTTTATATTTGACCCCAGTACATGACAAACACAATAAAAATACTAGAGAAGAAACAGAATCCACTTCTTGACAGAATGGAGTTGTCCTTGTCCGTCTACCACCCATGCAGTGGTACACCAAACAAAAAGGAAATATCAAAGATGCTGAGCGAGCAGCTTAACACCTCCACTGATAACATTGTTGTAAAGGATTGCTACACTAGATTTGGTACACACATTTCATCCGCTGCAGCCAAGATATACAACAAGAAGTCTAGTTTAGAAAAGATTGAGCACAAATTCATTCTTAACAGAATCATAAAAGAGAAGGAAGGAAAGGAAATAACAAAGCTTCCCAGAAAATTAAGAAAGGAAGACAAGAACAAGAAGAAGAAGATCAGAGGAACAATTGCAGCCCTTCAGAAGAAAGTGGAGAAGAGACAGCAGAGGCAATAGTTAAATAAAATCTGCTATTATTAATTTTTTTATGGTGTGTATATCTAGTAACAGACTGTGTAAGAATAAAAGCAAGAGAAATAATAAATTGCGAATTCCAGATGATCCATCTCCTGTGCATGCACCAGAGCGCATGGATTCCTATTCTTTTATTGAAAGTGATATTGAAAATGTACCAAGTATATGCCAGGAGGTAAGTGATTCCATGCGGAGAGAACTGTCCAATGAGAGTGTTATACACGAATACAGTAATATAACTAAAAATTTAGAAAATACTGCAGAATATAACCAAACACGGAGTAACTCAGAAAATAATTATATGAAAGAGAAATTAATGCGCACAGAGTGTGAACAGAATAATTATGAGAGGATAAATAGCACAGCCAATACACAGGAAAACATGAGTTATGCTAAAGACATATCTAGTAATATTATAGTTAACAGTGTGTGTAGTACAGAAAATGAAGTGGGGTGCTGTAGTAGAGAGAATGTCGCATTAGAAAATAATGACAAAGATAAAAATTTTAAAATAGATTCTAAATCAGAGATTACTGCACTGGAAGAGGATAATTCACATTCTATACTAGAAAGATTAAATATTTCAGAAATTATGGACATGTCTGGTTTATTGAATGTTCTTGGAATGTCTTGTGATTATACTGCATTGGAAGATAATAAGAATACAGAGAATAATAATGAAAATATAAGGGAGCCACAGATAAGAAATACTCTTTGTCCAATTGATATATCAGTACTGAATACGTTAAAAGAAAACTATAATATATCTACACCAGATGATAATAGAGTGCATATAAACTATAATTCTATATACTACAATATACCAAAGACCATATATAATATTATAAGTGTTTGTGGATATTTCTGTATTTATTATGGCGGGTACTTACTTTCACATATTTTAAGTATTACTGAGAGAGTTAATAAGGCCTTTAATGGGAATAAGGCAGTGAAATATATTTTATACAGTGCAATTATATACTTGATTTATTCTGTTTTATATACAGTGATACGGTGTATATATTATATAATATACACTATGTATTATATATTTGATATTGTAGTTGTTTTTATACTGCTGTTTAATATACTTCGTAGAATATTTACTGGTGATAATTGAACATGCGCATCACTCATCATTATATGTTGTATAACTTATAGTGTATTTTTTACGCCCTGTGATATATTTTTATTTATTCCTGTATTCTTTTATTATTTCTCGTTGTATAAAAATGAAATAGCCCAGAATACCCAACAAAATATACACACTATGCGCATACTGGTAAATTATTCTATTCTAGTATAATATTTATACTGCATAGAATTAAAATAAATTACTTATCAAGTATGTCTACTTGTCTCATATTTATAGTTATTTTACTATGCCATATTTTAGGCCATTTCTGTTATTTCTAGTTGTGTATGCTCTACAATACTGAATTGTTTATTAATTTTTATTTTTAACCGATATTTCTTGATTTTTAATATTGTAAATTATTTATAACTGAAAATAGATAATATTTTATTTTCTGGTATACCCATGCATAGGAAATATCAGAAAGCGAGGGAAGGCAGTGAAATTAATAGTGTATGTGATTCTTCAATGGTAGAGCAGTTGATTATTGCACAGAATGCGGTAATAAACACAAAGTGGGCACTTAAAACAGCAGAGCTACCAAAAGGGTCAGACCTAACAGAGACAGAATTATACAAAAAAGTGGATATGATATATTCCACAAGAAAACATGATAAAATACATACGGACATTCTGCAAGAGAACAAGAAATACTTCAATTTTGAGTATTTTAATGGAGTGCAGTCTTTGGCTCTGGATACATTATATAACACAAGAGAGAACAGTTTAATAGCAGCTCCCACTGGCACAGGAAAGACAGAACTAGCAATATTAGCCATTCTTAAAGAATATCAGACATATGGTAGAGAATGCTTTATTGTTGTCCTGGCCCCTACTAAGCCATTAATAAATTCATTAGAGCAGACACTTAAGAATAGAGTGGGTGAAATTCTAAGTATAATGCAAGATACAACAGACAATGAAAGAGTGGCAAGGTACGATACAAATATTCTTATTACCACACCAGAACGTTATGACATTCTTACAATGAAAGGAAGAGTATCACCAAGCCTTCTAATTATCGATGAGATTCATATTTTAGAGGAAAGCAGAGGAGGAGTACTAGAAAGTGTTATTATTCGAAGTAAAGGGGTTTGTGGCATGCGAATAGTAGGCATAAGTGCCACTGTGCCTAATTATAGAGATGTAGCAGAGTTTATTTCTGCTAAGGAGGAGCACTCTTACTACTTCAATTACCTGTTTAAGGAAATACCCATAAAATACAGTGTTATTGGGATAAAAAAGGGAAATAAGACAGTGAAAAGAATAAAAAGGGCAGAAAAACATTCTGCACTGGATTCTGACTATTCTAATAAGAATAATGAGAATATAAGTAAAGATAGGCATCTAGATGAAAATACTAAAGAAGATGAATTTGCCTGTTATAATGACAGTTCTTATAAATATCTTAATGCACTGCATAATACACTCATGGAAATAACCCGAAATACGCTAATATTTATAAATAATAGAAAAGAATGTATTTTAGTGGCTGAGTATATAAGGAAGAATATACTCAAAAATACATGTAAAGTACTTGATTTGCCTACAATACTTAATGTGGTAGAATCATCCATTCCAGATGTATTAATGGATAAAGAACAATTTATATGCGGTATAAAGGAAATGCTAGAACTTCTCTCATATGGAATTGCTGTACACCACGCAAGTATATCAAAAGAGGTAAGAAATGCAGTTGAATTGCTTTTTAAGAAGGGACTTATTAGTATTATATGCTGTACTAGTACACTGGCCTGTGGTGTAAATCTGCCTGCTAATAATGTGATTATATACAAAACAAATAAGCCAGTTGTTGGCCAAGCGTATACACTTGCTGAAATAGCTCAAATGAGCGGTCGAGCTGGCAGGAAGGGTCATACTGCATCTGGCTCTGTTGTAATTATAACTCAGGAGGAAGATATTGCTGCGTATGCTAAGGCAATTACATTTCAGTTTCCAGTAGAGAGCAAATCTGCTGAAACTCTCACTACAAGAGTACTGTATGAAATTGCAGTTAAGTTCAACCAGGAAAACTGCCAAAAAGACAAAACCACACCTAACACCTGTACAGATGTAAAAGAGATACTTCCTTCAAATGAAACAGACCATATACATTCTATGTGTAATAATCATATATGTTCTAGCAAAAAATACATTCCCGTTACTACAGAGTACATTATATCTTGGGTGTGCATGACATACGGATATATTCGTGGAGTAAAGCATAATGAAACAAGAAAGTACTACACGCATACAAATGATCTGGTTAAAAATATATTAGACCAGTTGTTTAAATGGAATATGATAGAGTGCACATATAATATCAAACCCACTGCACTCGGTAATATATCTTATACTTTCTATCTCCCACCCAGCACAGTTTATCATATACAGCAAGTGTTTATGTCTATTACAGAGTATAAGATAGATCTTGATGTAGGAGACATTTTATTACTGGTTAGTATAACAGATGATTATAAAGACTTAGAAAGAAATACCACAGAGTACAGTAGTATACGCTATCCTATACGGCATAAAAACAGTCACATACATAAAATAGTACACACTGTAACAGATAGAGAGATTAATCCAGCTGTATCTATAATCATACAGAGGTATATAGATAACTGCAATGAAAATGTGTTTGATTCTTCCAGTGCTAAAGTACTTTCTACTATTAACAGAGTACTAGAAGGTATTCTGAGCATAGGTAAAATTTATCTCAATAGGTCTATATATTCCATTATAGATTTAGTAAAAACCATAAACACAAGAGAATGGAAATATTCAAAAAGTAGAAATAATTTAAATGTATTCTTAGAATTAAATAATTACACATTAACAATAACCAATCCAAGTAAAGACAAATTATTCATTGAAATAGTAAATGAAGATAAAATCATACACAGAGATATAATAAGAAGAAGAAAGTACAAATACGTAATAGACCAAATATATAATTCTGTTTTAATAAGAATAGAGTCATTCACTATATTTGCTAATCCATTCTCATTATACATCACAAACCCTTCTTTATTCACTAAATATCCCAATTCTTAAACTATAAATATAACCCGAATATAATCATAAATTACTTCTACTATAAATTATTTCAGATGGTTCATGTCCTAATTAATTCTGTATACTCTGATTATACTCTGATACCTTCATATACTAATTGATTCTATTGTATAATTAGTGTATAATCTGTTTATTTCTATATTTAAATAAATATTCTTAATTTCTAATTTTAAATTATTTACAGAAGATGTACACATTCTGTATAGAAATATTTATATTTGGGTTATAATAAAATATATTTATATATTTGTGTAAGTATTCTTTTTATTTTTATGAAGGATATGGGCATATATTCACTGCCTATAAAGGAACAGAGTAAATTACAGGAACTACTGGATAAAGTAAAAGGGTACACAGAAAATGAGACAAAAGAGAATCTATCATTGGGCACACTTGACTACCTTAGAAAGTACAGGATTAATAGGTAGTTTATTATTAACTATAGAATGTATAAGACTGTAAATTGTTTTGTATATGCATTGATTATTGTTATAATAAAATATTGTATATGTAATGATATTTGTCTTATTATACGTATATAGCTCAAAATTAAATATAAGAAGTAAGACACAAAGAGTACACACAGCGTATATAGGGCTAATTTATGCGTATTGGTATAAATAATGCATAAAAGCAGTAATTTTACAGTATAATTCAATATTTTGTATATTTATTATATAGGAAGATATTCACTTGATATAAAGTGCTGGACAACAGCATATGGAGTAAGAACAACTCCATCATACATCTTCAGCATACCTTTATTTATTTTCACAAGAGGTACAGAGCGCAGTGAGTATATGGTTATAGAATGGTGTGAGAATGGTTCTTCTGTTAGTTCTATTGAATTATACTTTTCTATTCTTTCCTTGTACGTATACTTACTTGGGGGGAATGTCTTGTCAATATGAATAAATCTAAGGGCCTTTGCATAAGAAAGTCCTTTTTCTTTCTCAGAGAATAAAAAGGCAAACGCGAATCCCTCCCTTCGGCAGAACTGTGATGATCCAAATAAGAAAGGGAGGAGTTGGTAGTCATCCAGTCCACCCATTCCATGACTTCCTGCTGGTTCTAATTTATACTTTAAAATTAACAGTCGAATTATACTAAAATACTGCTCAAGCACTAGAAGAACAGACTTTTTCTGGATAATCCCTAGTTTCAGCAGAATAATCACAAAGCAAAAGAAATTTAGCTCATGGCCTGTGCCATAATCAATACGTGATTTATTCCCAAAGGACTCCTGCAAGTATTCTTGAAGTATTCGCACATCTTTTGTTTCTAGTGAGGGAAAGGATTCTTTTAAGAGTCTTTCTCCCTCTATAAGAATTCTTTCTGCAAAATTAATAAATCCCTTATTTCCATACCGCTGATTCCCTTCTTCTATTGGCACTTCCTTTATTATCTCCTCTATTTTTATTAAAAACAAATTACCCGGGGTTAAAATGTCTTCCTTTGAGTATGTCGCGCCTTCTTCCTTTCTCTTTTCGATCATTTCTTCTATTTCTTCTATATTTCTAGTTTCTGATATGTCATAGTATCTATCTATGTCCCCGGGTATTTCATTATTCTGTATCATTTGGTCTATTTTCATGAGATATTCTTGAACTGTTTTGTACGCAGCAGATGATTTAAACCTTGCCACATCCCAATGTTCTGGGTCTACTTTGTATAATAATTTTGCCATTATTTGAAATAAAATTAGAATGCTTATACCGTACGTAGAGCAGATACACTTGGGGGTGTTTATTCCAAACAGAAAGCTGCACACACAGCCAATGAAGCAACTAGAGAAGTATTTGAAGGGAAAGGGGTATACACTTTATTACTTTGAGGATGCGTACAGAGAAGAAATATCTGTGGACAATTGGCCGTATGTAGATGTAATAATTACGTTCTTTTCAGAGGGAATAGACTTTTTAAAGGTCAGAAAATATGCAAAGATACACAGGCCAATTGAAATAAATAAGATAGATGAGCAGTTCTTGCTCTTAGACAGAAGAATAGTCATGGCGGTTCTAGACCAGATAGGCGTTCCGACCGCCGAAAGACTGGTTTACAATGGAAGAGTAAAGGAAAAAGAGATAAATACAGAAAACAAGGAAAAAAAGAAGAAAGAAGGGGAGTCTAAGGGAGTATCAGCAAGAAAGAAGGGAGCACAGAAGAAATCCCGGCAATATGAAGGAATGGTAAGCACATCAAGTATACTTGATAAAATAGTGAAGGATGGGGTGTTTGATGCAGCATCTGAGGCAGGCAAGGAGAAAGAGTTAAAGAAAAGCTCTGTTGAGCAAGATTCTGTTGAAAGGGCATATCCAAAGTATAAGAAAGATGTAGAGGTGGAGATTGATAGAATTGTAAAAACACAGCTAAGTCTATTTAATATAAAGAGAAATGAGCTGTTTAAGCCATCTGAGAAGAGAGTATGCGAAGGCGATAAATTATGGATAGGAGACAAAAGCATAAACAAGCCATATATTGAAAAGCCTGCGTATAGTGAGGACCACAATATACACATATATTACAGTAGGTACTGCAAGGGAAGAGAACAGGGAATATGCAGGCTGTTTCGTAAGATAGGATCAAAAAGCAGTAATTATGATAAGAATCCAAGTAAAATATCTTACAGAGAGGATGGCAGCTATATTTATGAGAAATTAATCGAAGTAAAGAACTATCTTGATATAAAAGTGTATGTTATGGGGAAGACTGTGTATGCAGAGACAAGAAAGTGTCCAGAGAGAGATGGAATAGTTATTAGAACTAAGTCGGGTAAGGAGGAAAGAAAGGAGATAAAACTAACAAAGAATGAAATTCGTGCAGTACAAAAGACGAGTAAGTCATTTGGGCAGTTTATCTGTGGGATGGATATTCTCCGAGCTGCCAATGGCGGGTTTATACTAGTAGATGTTAATGGGTGGTCATTTGTAAAGTCAAATCTGCAATATTATACCCAAAAGAATCTGAAATATCTAGATAAAAAGATTAAGAAGGAGGTGTTAAAAAAGCGAGCAAAGTGCGGGGACACTACAAGAAGAAAAGATGTGTCTCTCTATAAGGAAATAATACAGATAATTCACAGCGACGCAGAAAAGCAGCCAGTAGAAAAAAACAAAAGAAAAGAGTACGGTGCAGATACAGAAACTGAGAAAAATCAAGAAAGCAAAAAAATGACAGAATGTATTGAAATAAAAGGCATGCATACAGTGTACCGGCACGCAAGAAGAACTCCAAAGCTAAAAAAACGACTAGTCTTTGTCTCCGAATACTTAATAGAGTACATCTCCAGAACGTGCAACATGGCAGGGCGGGATACCTCCAAAGTCAAAGAAATACAGGAGATACTGGAGAGAGAGGAAAAGGAAAAGATTCAGTTCAGAACAAAGGAAAACCTTGCATCACTTGAGTCTCTTAAGAAGATTGCAGAGATAAATTCTGGTGTGCGTGTAAAAATACTAAAAGAAGAAAAGAGTGTTCGGCTGGTTTTAAAATGGGGCGGTCTATTAACAAACAGGGCAAAAAAGGAAATAGAGTACGAAGCAATGGAATACGAGTCATTTTTATCAACTGTGCAGGGTGATTCATTCTCCACATATGATTTATACTCTCCGACTAAACCCACTTCTTCTTTAAAGACAGAGAGAAAGATTAGGCTATTTGCCAATCCAGAGGATAGAACACAGAAAACCGCCGAGGTGTTTAAATCTGTACTTGAGTGGGCAGGAAGGTGCAATACTCCAGTTAAAGAGAAGTACTTCAGTATTCTGCGAGAGACAGAGCCTACCCCAGATAAAATCTGTCCAGAGTTAACATCAGCATATATGGCATTGAAAGAGTCACTTCTTGTTAAGAATAAGTCTAGCGATGCGCCAAAAGAAGAGCGATCGCTAGACACTGAAACTGCACATAAGTGTAACGATGGTTCTGCAGATACTGATACACTGTGCATGAACAGGCTTAGCATAAAAAAAGAGAATGGTTCCCCTGCTCCTACAAGTAATTTATGTGGCTGTCTGACAAGCCTGTCCTGCGAGTGCCGAGAAACCTACTTCCTTAAAAGATGGTGCTTTGTCTTTGAAGAGTATCCAACACTCACACATAAGAATGCAAAAACTGTCATTCCTCTTCTGATAGATCTCATCAAGTACGACATACTTTCCAGCCAGTATGAAAAGGCCATTCCCCCAATTTTCCGGTATTTCCAGAATATTGAAAAACTCTACCAACTTTTTAATACGCATGCATGCTTTTTATACAGGAATAGGATTGACATATTTTTCAGAAAAAACAAAATGTTAGATATAATTAAGTATCTTTACAGTAGGTTCGACTCACACTCTGACACAATTTATTTCACAAAGAAGTTCACTATTCTGCTACTTCTTCAATATATTCTAAGCATAAAGGAAACAGTTTACATCAACACAGAGCTAAAGAAGGAAATAGAAAACAAAATGCATGGAATAGGATTTTTAAGTTCAATTGTTATGGTACATCTGTCATGCAAGGACATAGAATATGTTTTAGTGAGATACAGCCATGGCATACATATAGACAACAAAATATTGAAAAGGGGTGTAATTAGCAGAAATAATGAAGAACCAGAGCAGATACTAAGAACAGACCGGCATAAGATACTTTGCATAGTCAGAAAAAGCGTTTTGTTTAAGAATTACGAAAAAAGTCAAAATGAATGATTATTCTAAGGCTATATGCACTAAAAGAACAAATTCTGTCCAAGTCATGGTATAGCCAGAAATAAATTACCCATTTATATGGAATATATCCTAATCCTATGAAATATTTTATTAGTCGGCTTTTAGTGTATTTTAGTGCTTTTTTGTCTTGTAGTGTAATTTATGCAAAATTGTTTGGATTTTTAATGCAGAATGAAGCACTGCAGAGTCTAATACAGGAGACTGAAATAATAAAAACAACTTTATCAAAAATAAAGAGCCACACAAAGCAAGCCAAAGACTCAGTTGAGTCAATTGGTAAAGATCTTGTGACATTAGAGCCCTTTAAAAATGACGGCCTTGTAAGGGTATCTGCAACTGCACAGATGAACATAGAGAAAACACGGCAATTATTAAGTGAGGTGAAGACCTTTGGAAAGAAGTACAGCAAATTAATCAAAGAAATAAAAAACAGAACTGAGTCTGCCAGTGCTGTCAGTCTACTAAGCGTATACAAGGAGATAAAGGGCCTTTTGGGACTTAAAACGACAACGCCAGAAATATCTGAGAAAATATCTATATTAGAGAAAAACTTTGAAATTCTTATTTTAACAATAATCGATGCACTTCCAGAAATAATTGAAAAAGAAGGAGCTGTTTCGTATGCCAAGGCTGTAAAGATATCAATTGAAGAGTCTCCAAATGAACTAGATGGTACAAGAAAGAATAGGTCTATTATTGAAGAAAATATAGAAAGTGCAGGTGGAAAGGACGTGCTTAGCTGTAACATAGACAGGAATAGAATATTTGAAGTGTTTTTAGATTCTGTTGTTAGGCGGTTTACAGAGAACTTGCACAATAATAATTTAATAGGAAAAGATGATTTGTCATTCATTTTATCAGACCTAGTGCGATTAAAGGAAACAGACGGCCTTGCAATCCCGTCAAAGTACAAAATATTTTCCTTTGCAACCATACAGTATCATAGAATGCTTTATGAGTATTTAGAAGCAAATACGGATAAGTTTGATCCAAATGAGTCTATAGGCATTCTTCTATGGTGTAAAAAATACTATGCAGAAATGGAGAAAATGGGCCGAATGAAGAGTGCACTGGGCCCTGTTCTATTCGCAGGGCGAGAAGGCGATTTAGTGGATAAGTACATATCAGCAGCACAAGAAAAGCTGTCTGAGTGGATACATAATCTAGCAAACATGGAAAGTAAGAGGTTTCAGGAAAGAAAAAAGGCACCCGACTTGGATGGAGACAGCAAGTTTATAAGTATTGGATTTATGGATCTACTTCATATAATACGGCAGCAGTTAGAGCCTATGCATGCGCACCCAGGAATATTCAAAAAGGTGTCAGAGCATATTTTAAAGTGTGTGGAAGAGTTTAGAGAGATACTAATGGAGGCTGTGGTAACAGAGCTAGACTTGGTTTTAAAGGATAAAGCCCACAATGGATTTGAAGAATATTGCATTGCTCTCTCCAACAGCGGGCTTAAATTCATGGACTGTCTTCACACACTTCCATTCTACAATGATCCAAATATGCAGTCCATCAGTAAAGTATTTTATGCGTGTATGGAGCAGTCTAACGATGCACTGATTCGAAATATTCTGTATGTAGTATCTCCAGCGACTGAAAACATTTTTACGGAAAAGTGGATTTCAGAGCCAGTCACACAAACCATTATATCTACGTATGCCGACTATCTGACAGACTATAAGGAGAGTATGATAGACTACACATTTACTTCATTTGTATCTGCGCTGCTCGACAGTACAATAGAATTATATTTTGATAGATTGGCTAAAAAGCGCACAGTTTACCGCAAAGAGCACCTGTCAATTATAACCATGGATAGAAAAAAGTACAGAGAGTTCTTTTCCAAATATTTGTCAAAGAATTCACTGAAAGAGTCACTCAAAAGAATGGATTATTTCATCTCCATTACATCCTCTGACAATATAAGTTTATGCACATCAGAAGTGAAATTATACTTAAAAGACTTTCCCGATTGCTCAAAGGAATCACTCGTAAAAATACTTAGAAAAATGCCAGGTGGAAGTAAAGAGTTTAGTAAAGAAGTCATGAGCAGAATATAATAAAAATAAAATTGTGTTTATATATAAAGAAATAAACTATTAAAAATTTAAAGCCAAACTAAGTAGTATAATGCAGAGTTTCCAGATGTTTAAAGATTGTAAATAAAAATCTTCACATGAGATAGAAAAGCTGAAGAGTTTTAATTTACTTCTGTAATCAAACATGGCACGTTAATATTCAAATTGAAAACAAACAAAGCAATTGCTCTAAATATAGAATATTCTAATATTCTGATAACATAAGGAATATATATTCAACATTTCATATACCAAAGAAAATAGAGTGCAAGTAAGAAAGTCCTTATTTATTAGGATGGTTATATGCTTTAGCATTCCTATAACTGAAAATATAATCTGAAATAATCCGAAATATCATAAACTATTTCAGATTATAATAATGTTTATGCATCCAGAAAGATATTCAGACTATTTTAGTCGGCATAATAAAATATATAGCGGTATAAACCAATTTTAATAATGTAAAAAGGCAAAATACAATTGGATTTCTAGAGTATGTTATACTCACTGAAATTCCACATATAAACTACAAACCCGAAATTTTATATTTTATGCTAAGTGAATATATACTAAATAATCAGAAATACCTTTAAAATTTAGGTTATTTTGTATTTTCATAAAATATATTTTATTCCAACCAGAATTTCTCTGAAATTTCTTATAATAATCTTTTGGGTCTTTAGTCCTCTTTATTTATTCTAGCTGTCTTATTTATTATTATTTTTTTTATTTTTTATGTTTCTTATCCTTTTACTCAACACATTCTTGATTGGGTTTGCTATAGTTGCATTATCTATTGGATTTATTGCCTTTTTATATAAGTCTATTCATTTCATAGAGGAATATCCCGTTAGAGCAAAAGAGAGAATCCGATTATTAATTTACTCAGTCTGGGGGATGCATTTTATTTTGCTATTTAGAGGATTCTCACTGTGGCTTATAGGATTTTCTTGTGTATGTCAACTGTTATTCTATAACTTATTAGATGACTATCCTAATATTGAGACTGCTGGAGCTGGTTTTATCACAGCGGTTGTATTTGCCTTTATCAACCACATGTTCTTCCTTAGCTCTATGCTTAAGAACAGATGTGGGCTGTTAGAGATTTTCTTCTACTTCTTCATAATTGTATGGGCCATTCCCATTTCATTCTTTTTGAGTTTGACCGCAAATGATGAAGTAATTACAATTTCAGGAACAAAGAAGCCCATTAGAAGAACATTGGCAGGAAAGGTTATAGATACTCTTCTCTCTAGACATAATGTATGGGAGGACAGATAGGTTAATTATATAAATAATTATTAGTAGAAGTTTCGGATTGAATTTTTAGGTTATATAAATAATACTGGCGTATCCGGGATAGCTCGTGTATAGAGTGCTGAAGTTTACTGTGTATATACAGAAGGTATTGTATAACCCGAAAATTATCACAGCATATAGATTACTGCTTTTATATAGGCTCTGATTGTTCTTGTGCGCTGACTGATGCTTATCAAGCATTTTAGATTTTAACGGTTAAATTAGGTATACTCCAAATATTTATATATTTATTCTTTGCAGCATTGAATAGATGTTTTTCGCGGGTTTATATGTATGATAATAGAAGCATAGATCGGTCTATTCAAAATACCAAGATTTGTAATTTAATTTTGGGTGTTATATATTTGGAGTAGGCACTTAAAATGAACAGTCTATATGCATTGTGTGGCATGCGGTGTTTGTTTGTTATTGAAGCAAGATAGAGATAAAGACAGAGTTTCTATTTATCTGTATGCCAGAAGGAGAAATAGGAAATCTCGATGGATTTAACGATGTATACTACCAAGACTCTAGATTGCTGAGTAGTTTAGTATACACGGGAAAGAAATTAAAGTCTGCACCATATTCAGAAGATGGGTATCCTAATAAAGGATCTATATCGTATGAGTACATCACTTACAACGAGCCTTTTTCTGCACGTACGGTTATTTTTAAGATTCCAATGAGCTATCTTAGAAAGAAACAATAAATTATGTTTCTCTACAAATATTTCATTTGTATTGTCTTGCTTTAAGCTTGTTTTAAATATTTGCAGTGGATTGGTCTAATTATCTATTTATGTATGGAAACTTGCCCAATTGGCACAGATTTATAACTGACCAATAACATTGTTTGGCCTATAAATAAATTATAGTGTATTTACGGGGAAATGGGTATTATCGACAAAATTTCAGAAGTAGCACAGCATTCTGAACAAAGCAATAAAAACAAAGATAAAGAAAAGGAAACAGGCGAAGCAGGGCAGAACACTGCAGAAAAAGAAGAAAAAAAAGAAGTAGAAAAAAAAGCGGATGATGTAATGAACCGGCCTAGCAAAGATGATGTAATAAACACCATAGCAGAAAAGCCAAAAACTGGCAAGTCATTGAAGGAAAAGCTAATTTCTTCACAGGACGTAGAGGTACACAGAGAAAGCACTGGTGTGAAGGGTGGGCTAGGTATATCTGGCAGCGCAAAGCAAACAATAGATCCAACAAAAGACACCAAAAAAACAGATGAGAATAAGTCCATAGGCCTAATAAACAAAGAGTCCAAGCCAGTAAGCTCAATACACGCATCTGCGCTGAAGGGAGGATTAGAGAATAAAGTAGGAGATAAAGACATTAATTCTGGAAAGATTAGCAAGCCAATAGAGTCATTTAATGTTGCTGGTGGAGTGGGATCTGGGATAGCGGATCACATAAAATCAAAGAAGCACAGTGATTTAGAGGGGAAGCAAAGCAAGCCAATCATTGTAGATACAAACTCCGGTAAAGTAGAGAAAAAGCATAAATCACATGACTCACCAGACGAGGAAGATACCTCTATAGTAGAGCACTCACACACGAGTAAGAAAGTCAAGACTGAAGAGAGTATGAAAAAATCAGAAGAGCTGAAGAAGGCAGAGGGATTGTCTAATGGGCATAAGGAAAGCAGTACTAAATCAGAGCAGAATGCCAAGCCGGGAGAGCCTGATGCTTTAAGCACGGGAAACTCCAGTGGCTTAAGCAGGAATGCTACGCAACATGCCACTAATCCATCAGAGAGTGGCAAGCCACATACATTAAGTGAAAGTGCAGAGCACAGTAAAGCAGAAGATGCAGCAGCAAAAACTAATCCCGAAAAGGAAAGTTCAGATAAATCGGTTGGAGCTGGTATAGCAACAGCAGCAGCATCTACTATGGCAAATAGCAGACCAACTGGCACCAGAGATGTTTATGGAAGCACTGCTTCTGGCAATTCTACAGTAAGCAGAGAGACCAGTGTAAGAAACGAAACATCTGTGTCTGAAAATGAAAGGACAGCGACTCACGAGACTACTGAAAGAACAGTAACTGAGAAGGTGGCCCCGATCACTCGCACAGAAGCAATGGCCATAGGAGCAACAGGTGCTGCTGTCCCACTTGCAGCAGCAAGCGCAGTCGCTGCTTCTGGAAATAGAAGTAATGGCATGGGCACCAGTTCTGCACAGCCAGCAGCTGGCAATGGGCTAGCAAGAAGTGAATCTACCACAGCAGGTACAGTTGGCCAAGCTGGTGCATCTATATCAGATAATGCCTCAGCAGCTGCCAGCCAAGAACACAGGGCCTATGAAACAAAGCCAGAATCAAGCAGTGACTCTCTTTTAACACAAGACAGAAACAGTGGAGACCTTCTCTATGAAACAGACCTCTACAAAAAACGGTATTTCCTTCAGTTTTTATGGACTAAAAGACACTTTACTCTTTCAAAAGATGGCATAATGAAATACTACAGAAATGTCAACAGCAAGAGAAGGGGCGAGTTTGATATTAATGAGTACTTTACATCTTTTAAAGCCACAGAAGTCAAAAAGGGAAAATATCCTTACAGAATTACCCTGGTCAGTGATAAAAGTGACGATTTAGGATTTGAAACAAAAGAGCAGAGAGATGAATTCTTATACTGGCTGGATAAGGCAGCAGAATAAAACTATCTTACTATTATTTCCTATACTTAGCACTAGTCAGTGTTTATTTAAGATTATTTAAGTATCAAATAAATATTATAGAAATAGAAATTAAATCCCCAAATTTCAGATTATTTCTATAATATAATATTTACAGTCATACCAATATGAAATATTTTCCAATCCAATATAACTACAAAATACATTTACACCACTCACCCCATAAATAATTTTATTAATATAATAGTACTTTGTCAGTGTATTTTTAGCATAAATTTTCAGTTAGTTTCTTCTGTATAATAAGTAAAAAATTTTAATTTGCACTAACTAGCAATTATAGAAATAATGATGAGATGCAAAAAGATGAAACTACTTACACAGATAATGATTATAATAATATTATTAATCAGAGAAGTGTTTACTACAGAAAGCTCTGAAAATATAGAAGTCAAACAGTCAGACACTCATTTAATGCAATTTAGAGAATATATGTCTGATTTGAACACTGAATTAATTAAGCAGAATGATCCGGATTATTACAGAATATTAGAAGCAAACCAAGTTAATAATATATTTAGAATTTTTGCATTACTTAAATATTCAAATAATGAAGGGAGGGATGTGGATTATATAATCAAAAAGAAAAGTAGCTTAGTAAAGGAAATCAGAAGGTTTAAATATAATGGTGTATTTTACACTGATTATTTAAATACTTTTCTATTCAAATATATCTTTTATTTGAATGATATACAGCATAGTAACTATAATCTATTAGAGGATACATTATGTTTATTATATATACTAGACTATTATAATGTCATAAAAAACACAGATATATTAGATCTACAGAATATGGAATATAATGGCAATTATAATATTGAAGATTCTGGTAATTTATACAAAACTATTTTCTTTCATTTAGTGTTAAATACAGATGTTATAACCAGAGAATATAACAAAAGAAATATGGATATTGTACTAGCGAATTTAGGAAAGATCATTGATAAAATATTAGATTCAGGCAACTTTGAGTTAGCTAATAAAATATTCAATGAGGGCAACCATAATAATAATGAGCAAGTACGTCGAATAATCATTATAATTAATAATGTACTAAACAGACCACTATATAAATATTCAAGAAGACAAGTATGCCATAAGTATTCAAATATGATGATAGATGATATATTGGATGCTGAGAGTATGACGCCTTCTTTATGTTACAATGCAGAATTTATGTTATATCTTCATCCACTAGTTAGACTGTGTATTAAATATAATCTAGATATAAAAGTAGTTACTAATGGATCTAAAGCAGTTAAGTTTAGAACAGATGCATTGAAATTACAAATACCAAACAGTCCGGCCACATTCCCAGAGGGAATATTAGATATTGAAATAAGTGATGCTAATATTCAAGAAGGTGAATTTCAGTATATTATACCAGCAGGCGCTATATACGAACTTATAAATTGCAAAGAGTTATATATTGATGTAAGCCAGAAGAACCAAAAGTATATTAAAGAATTTAAGAAATTATTTGTGAATAACCCTAACATATACATTCTGCAAAATAATGGAAAGAGCGTATTAGATTATAAAAAGAACACAAAAATAACCAAAGAGGATTTAATGGCTTCAATTGAAAAGAGTAGGCTAAAGGGTCTTGCTAGTGATGCTATTTTAGCAGTTGAGGCTTGTATTGTATTAACAATAGTATATAATTCTTTAATTTTGATATCTGCATTTAAATTATACTGTGGATTTTACATAGCCATATGTTTTACTCTTTTAGGGCTTTTAAAGCAAATCAAACAAGATTTATACAATGGCTCTAAACAACTACTGTATATTTTTAATGGTATAATAGTCAGCATTATATTAGATTATTTGATGGATCTAGTACCATTATTTACAGAAATTTCAAATGAATTCAAGTACATCCATGAGTGTAGAATAATATACGGTACATTAATGGCAATATCTCTAATTGGACTATCACTATGCCTTTTCAACCAAAAACTGTTTTTCTCCAGAACCATCACTGCACAGAAAAAAAGAAAAATAATCCGAAATGTCTTCTTTTCTATTTTCCTATTATTACTAGCTATAGTTACTGCTACAGTACTTTTCGGTGATAAAGACATACTAATGGCTCTGTTATACACCAAAGCAACCGAAACATTAGGAGTACTCTATTTCATAGCAGCATTCACTATAGTAAGGGTAGATAGTGATATTCTGTTTTTCTCCGATTTCAAAAATCTGCCAAAGATCGCTTTTAACAAAATACACACAATGTTTGATGAAAGAGTTTTCACATCACAATTCATACCGTACGTTATTATACTTACAGGATATATTTTAATACCTGTTTACATATGTCTTTTCATAAGATTAGAATGCATTATTCCATATGAAGATATATTATCATGTGTTAAATATACATTTTCTAAAGGATCTCCTTTACTTAATGCATAATTAACACGAACTACTTCTATATTTATAATTTTCATAGAATTCAATCCCATAAGAATATTATTTATATTTACAAAAATGAAATAAATGTCACCCATCATAATACTAAAATATTTAAAATATAAAATTAAAGAACTCCTTCTATTATTAAACACAGAGCAAGTAAAATACTACAATAGACTAATTATACTCATAGAGTATCTTATACAGAACCAATCCTAACTAATTTTATTAAATAATCATGAATTACTGATATATTCTGACTAATACAGTAATTATTACTGTATAACAGCTTATAACAGCTTATAACACACTACAATTATTCTAATTATATAAATATAATGTAAATAATCCACTCACACAGAACAATTAGTACTTATACTTATTCTACAGTGTATTTATTAAAGCGTATTAACAATGGAGGAAAGGTGTTTAGTTGCATTAATATAAGCACTCTCCCAGTCTTTCCCTTTCATTCCATCATATATCAAAGAGGCAATTTTAAGCAAATCCCCTGCTTCTTCTTTTGTTTTATCTAAAGCCTGCATAATCTTAGCTCTTTCCATAATTGTGTATGTGTCAAGTAATAAACCAAGTACACATACCATATACTCTGATACACAAGTGCTCTTTTTCTTTTTATTGCTACTGGGTATGTACAGTAAATCATCAGATGTTTTCTGTATGAATATACTGTTTATGTCAAGCACTGGCTGGTTTAGTGCTATACTTATACTTAATAATTTTGTAAGCATAGTTAGTCTTGTTTTTTTCGGCAACTTATCCATTTCTGCAATGGGCACCATACTGGATGGTATTTGGAACATACCTTGATATACTTTCATAGATTTATCAAGTAAAGGGACAGGTTGTGTATTGCAACTACTGTACCTGACCTTCTTTACTGTAGAATCTGCTGTAAGTGTAGGAAGGTCATTGGAGTATATTTCCACTGGAGATATCCCCATCTGTGTCTCTGCTAGGTAGACTACTTTGATGAAAGAAGGGCATAGTGCAGTGTAAATAAGCATACTCTGCATTGACAACGGCCTACTTTTCTTAATAATCTGAGTATTTGGGTTTGTTCCTAGTAGAGAGGATTTTGTTTCCTCAGATACCCTGGCAAGTTCATCTTGTTTTGTTTCTTTACTGTATCTCTGGTTTATTTCTCTCCATGACTCTGGCGCACGCCTCTTGCTTGTTTGTAAGAAGTAGTTCTGTTGTGCTGCTATTGTTTTCTTCATAAATCACAAGAAAACAAAGAATTTATACCCCATGGAACTTACTAGAAAGGAAAATTTCTATTTCTAGAAATTTCTGGCTTCTGGAAATAATTATTTCATTTTGCTGCAAATTTGCACAAAGAATGACAGGAAAGAAAAAACAAAAGCTGTTAGAAAAATATTTAGAGAAAAAGCAACGGCAGAAGGAGAGGGATTCTCTGGTAGAGCAGTTAAAGGAGCTACAAAAGAAGTCAGAAGCAGTAAAGTCAGACACACTTACATCCTCAAGTCTGCTAGTACGCCGTAAAAAGACAAGCACAAAAAGTGCACTTAAATCAGAGAAGGAAGACAAAGAAGCCAAGGAAGGCAAAGAAGAGAATGCAATTTCTTCAGAGGAATGTGTTTCAGAAGATAATAAGATGAGTGTGAATGACCTTATGAACACGGTAAGTTCAGAAGCCTTATGTGATGGGATTATTTGGAGGACATTAGAAAAGAGAAAGCTTGTAGCTGAAGAAGAGGACGGGGAGAGTAAAAAATGCATAAAATCAGAAGAAGTAAAAAATAAAAAATGTGCTGATTTAATAAAAACAGACAAGGCACAGTCCAGGACAAGAGAGGTGCATAGCACACTTCCAATAACTCATATGGAGGATGAGATTGTTTCTTCTGTAAAGCATAACCACATAACGATAATAACTGGTGGGACAGGAACGGGCAAGTCCACACAAGTACCACAGTTCTTATATGAGAATGGGTTATGTGATAAGAAGAAGATATGCATTACACAGCCCAGGAGAGTATCTGCGTATGCTGTGGCAAGCAGGATATCTCAGGAGCAGAGTACAAAAGTAGGTGGTCTTTGTGGGTACAGGATGAGGTATGACACAAAGACTTCTCAGAGTACAAAAATACTTGTTTTAACAGAGGGTGTCCTTCTACAGGAACTAGCAGATGATCCTTTCCTGTCAGAGTATTCTGTGATAGTTTTAGATGAAGTACATGAGAGATCCCTACACCAGGACACAGCTCTTTTAGTTCTTTTAAAACTAGTCGTAAAGAGAGACTTAAGACTTGTTCTGATGAGTGCTTCTATAACAGATGAGTACATTTCAGCAGTACAGAAAATATCCGGTGCTACTATAAATAAAGTACAGGTAGATGCACAAGTACATCATGTAGAGATACATCACATGCCTGTAATGGGTGAGTATCACTATATAGATGAGATGAAATCAAGGATAGAATCATTAGATGCAGAGGATGGGTCAGTCCTTGCATTTGTATCAACAAAGGATGAGACTGAAAAGATGAAAAATCTTCTGTGTATGGAGAATAAAGCCGTGTTCACTCTACACAGTGATACACCAGAGGATATTCAGCATACTATACTTAGTAGTAAAGGTGTAGTCATTGTAGCAACAAATGTAGCTGAAACATCCCTTACACTCCCAGATGTAAAGTATGTTATAGATGGTGGCAGAGAAGTTCAGAAGAAGTACAGTTATATCACAGGCACGTATACGTATAATACTGTACTTATATCTAAAGAGAGTGCAGAGCAAAGAAAGGGAAGAACAGGCCGAGTAAGTGCTGGTGTATGTTATAGGTTATACACAACAGTAGAATACGAAAAAATGCGAATTAACAGAGAACCCGAAATAGAAAGGGAAAGAGTCCTTCCAATGGTATCTGCTTTATTAAAAGCAGGAGTACGTCCTAATAATATATCCCGTGTAGAGTGTATTACACCCCCACCAGACACTGCCATAGATACAGAATTACAATTACTTACCAGACTAAACATTATAAAAGAATCAGAACTTACTCCCATTGGCAGACAGACACTTTCTCTACCCACTGATCCTGTCTTAAGTACTGCTTTATTACGTGCCAAGGGTGTATCACGTGATACTTTTTATTGTATGTTAAATATTATCACAGCAATTGAATTGTACAATCCTAAAAGAGTTCATTATACACCCAGTTATATCCCTAATAGTACAACGTATATTGAACTTCTTTGCAGGCCAACTCCACAGACATTCACTAGGCACAAGCTTATTCAGCATATTATAAAGGCCTTTAATAAGATATTTACTAGTGAGGGTGATTTAAGTTATACTTCACAGATTACTGAAGTATCTGATGTAGAGAGGCGTATACTCTCACTTGATCACAATAATACAGATCCTTCTGTTGGTATATCCTGTGGCAAGATTCTAGCCTGGTGTTTTTCATCAAATTTAATCACAACTTATAACGGGAAGTATTATTATAAAGGAGAGGAAGTAAGGATGAGGAGCCCATTACCTGATGTACATTCAGACAAACCTGTTCCATTAGTTTGTTATTCTATAATACACCCAGATATATCTGACACCAAAAAGATTTCTGCTGTATGTGCTGTAATACCAGAGTACTAAATATTTATAATTTATTACACATTATACAATACTTATGACACATTATACAATAAATAATATTACTTATACTACTTATTATACATAGTTCATTACTTATTACACATTATACAATAAATAATATAACTTATTACACATAGTACATTACTTATTACACATAGTTCATTACTTATTACACATTACATATTACTTATGCTACATTATACATTAATTATTGATTTATTTAAATGCCTGCTTATATATGCATATACTCTCTTTCGTTGGTACTCTTTTATGCACTGATTCATGTACTTTTACGAATTCAGGCAGTTTCCCTTCTAATTCCGTTGAATATTTGCTATTTATTATAATGTAATGGTAATCAAGTGGTTCAAATAACATTATATTATCGACCATTTTAGACTCGGCCGTATTATACTCCTCGATCCTGAGCTTATACGAGGTGTCCTTGAACTTCTGTTTTCTGTTGAGGTGTCCGATCGTTGATAAAATATTCGGGTTATTATCCAGCGATCGTGTGATGACCCTTTTATGACCTAAGTATGTAGATAATGGGAGCATGTACGGTGTGAATGTGTTAAGTATGAAAATCGGTGTATCTTTAGATGACAATCTTTGGAAACATTCATTCCTAAGGTAATCTATTGGTTTTGATATATTTTGATGATCTAATCCTATTATTATCCCGATGATTAAATTTCCTATGAAAACGTATTTTGAAAATAACAGTTTTTTAATTAAAATACTTCCCTTTTGGGTAATACTAAAATTTTGATTTTTTAAACTTTCAGTTATTTTTTTATCACTACACCATAATTTCTTCAATTCCCGTGCAATAATTATATTAACATAAGGTAAAACAGGTATTAAAAATCTCATCTCCTTATGAGCTATAACCCCATGTATAATTATGTATAATAATGGACTAATCACTTCAACAGATAAATAATTAATATTATTACTAAATATACTAATAATTAACATACCCGTATACGCACCCATCAATACACATAAGAACATAATCACATACATAAATGGTAATGTACCAAATACATGTGATACCTTATATATAATATTAACCCTATAAAATTCGTATACACTACAGACTAATTCCTTATAAAATAATGAATCTATTAATATACATAATAATATACTTATAATACATGATATAATATTAATAACACTAATTATCCTACTATGTGTTATATATAAAATCATATATTTTAAAATATTAAAATTTTTAATATTCTTCTCTTTAATAAACCATGCCTTATTAAATGAAAGTATTTCTTTATATACAGAATATATCCATATACAAATAATATTAATAATAGAGGTAGGTCTAATATATACAGTAATTATAGATAATAGTACAGTAAGTAAATGTGATATAATTTTAGTAGATTTATCCTTACATGTACTAATACTTAATAATCTATGTATAATGTATATTGTAAGTGCTGATTCAACTGAATTTATATGTGATCGTGTACTGTACAGCCATAATCCAATATTAAATATGGTTGTTATTACTATTTCATAAGGTATATCTTGTATATTATATAATAATTTATATGATATTATAGTACTATAATCAGATATAGTAGATATAATAGCACCAATTAGTTTAATTATATATGGAGAGTATTTCATGAATAATAAATCATGTGATACTGTTGTATTAGTGTGTGTATTAATAAAGGATGAGTAAAAAATGGTAACCCATCGTAATACTAAAAGTGGCAATATGTATAAGCATACGAATACGAATGATCGTATACCAAAGAACCATTCCCATGTGAAGGTGGTTTTATTAAGGATTGTGTTCATGGCTACTTCTACTGATTGGAAATATTCATCTGGTTCATAATGTGTTTTAATTAGTGCTGTGTTTAGTGTTCTGTATGCGAGTAGTGCAGGAAATAGGAGTGAATGTGTAGTAAGTAAATTCTGCATTTAAAAAATAAAAATAAAAATTAGTTTTATTTTTTAATTTTAATTTTTTAATTTTTTAGAAATTCTTTCTTTACTTTTTTTTTTAGTTTTTTTAGTTTTTTTAGGTTCTTTAAGGGTTTGTTCATTTTGTTGGTGGATTTGATGGGTTATTGATGCTCTACGGATTGATTTACGTGGTGTATTTGTAATAGATGGAAATATCTCTCTTTTTTGTGGTGTATGATTAATATTCTCTATACTATTATTATTTACACATTGTGTAATATATTCTGCATTATTAATATTAATAAACTCAGTGACTGACTCAGTCACTAATTCAGTGGTATTAATAGGCTCAGTCAGTGACTCAATGGTATTAATAGGCTCAGTCACGATCGGTAATTCATTCACTGACTCATTAATAGACTCAGTCGGTAATTCATTCACTGACTCATTCACTGGTTCATTAATTGGCTCATCTACTGCCTCGTTCGATATCTCATTGACTAACTCGTTCGCTATTTGATTCACTGACTCATTCACTGACTCGTTCACAGTCGCTGTCTCATTCACTGACTCATTCACTGTCTCGTTCACAGTCGCTGCCTCGTTCGCTATTTGATTCACTGGTTCATTAATTGACTCATCCACTGACTCGTTCGCTATTTGACTCACTGCCTCGTTCGCTGCCTCATCTACTGCCTCATTCACTGGTTCATTTACTGTCTTATTTGCATTGATGTACTGGTTTATGTTAATTGATTCATTTGTTATCTTATTGATTGAGTCATTTACTGTGTCATTGAATAAGTCATTTACTGTCTTAGTTATATTAACTGACTCATTTACTGACTCATTAACTGACTCGTTCGCTATTATATTAACTGTCTCGTTCGCTATTATATTAACTGACTCATTCATTGACTCGTTCATATTCAGTGTATCATTAACTAACTCATTCAGTGTATCATGTACTTGTTCTGTCTCACATACCTTTCCTTCTGTCTCGTTCAGTGTATCATTAACTAACTCATTCGCTATTTCTTGTACCTCTTCTCCCTCGTTCGCTATTTCTTGTACCTGTTCTGCCTGGTTCATTATTTCATCTGAGTACATTTCTGGTTCTAATTCTTTATCTGAGTATAATTCGTTTGAGTATAACTCGTTTGAATCAAATTCTACACCATCCCATAAATTAGAAATTATCTCTCTTGCTTCTTCTGTGTCTAATTGGCACTCATTTGCATCACCTGATATTGAAGTATTTTTTATGGCATGTGTATTATATTCTGTTATATCTTCACTGTACTCATCTGAAATATTCTCTGGTGATTCTGGTATATTTTCTATTTTTGTATTTCGGGTTAATTCGGGTTTTAGTTCTTTTACTGTTTTTGTTATTCTAAATAACTTATTTGCTGCTTCTATTATGCATGGGTAGTGGATTTTTACTTGTTCTGTGATTACCTCCCCGTTCATTTTTATTTTCCCTGTTATAACCCTTAATGAGTTCTGCTTATAATTTATTACACATTCTAATGTTTCAGTGTGTGAGACTTTTACGTCTGATTTGTTACTTGTCCCTATTGTGCATATGTCACCTATGAAATAGACCTTTCTTGTGTCATTATCATAGAGTAATTCAAGCGAGTACTCCTCTGCTGTGTGCTCCTTCATAAAAAAATAAAAAAAAGATATTTAGATAAAAAACACCCAGTACGGGACTCGAACCCGCGGCCCTCAGATTAAGAGTCTGATGCTCTACCGACTGAGCTAACCGGGTACAACATCAAATTATATAAGATATACAATAATGACAGGATATATTACATAATGTGTTATAATTATTGTATACTTATTACATAATGTGTTATAATTATTATTTGTTAGTATGTGTGTAATAAGTTTTAGTTAAGTTTATACACAATGTATAATAAATTATAAAATTAATTTAAATTAATTTTTATTACATATTGTGTACTTAGTATTACTTATTACATATTGTGTATTATATTATTTACTTATCACACAATGTGTAATAAGTTTGTTTGTAGTTAGTTAAAGTTGTAAAATATAAATATGATTTTTATTTATTATTACTTATCACACATTGTGTAATATTTAATATTACTTATTACATATTGTGTACTTAGTATTACTTATTACATATTATGTACTTATTTCTGTTATTTTAAACAAAAGTGTTTATAATTTATTTCTATGTGTACAGGTTTATTCTGAAATATTTAAATAAAAGTACTTTAATACTGTATTATATATAATAAATAGTAAAATATACAGTATATAAGATAATAAGTGTTGGTTTAGGATTCACAGATCCAGAATAGCAAATGGCTTAGTATGATATTAATATACGGCCATCCATCATTCGTGATAGCAATAAGCGTGCTGCTATTATGAATAATTAGCTTTAGAACTATTTAAGAGTTTTGGTTTTTCAATAAATAACAAGTTTCCGTACGTCTAAGTCTTTAAGGGAAAAACAGCTAGAAGAAGACATAGATGGTACTTCCCAGCCATTACGGGAGTATAATAGAGGATACAACGGGTCTTCCGGAGATGTGTGTGGTGCTCAGAAGAATAAACTTTAAAAAGGGTCGAGTGACTGTAGAGCGAGCGTAAAGTATTTTAGCAATACCGGTATACACATGGACGGATTGAAGTGCCCATGCTAAACTCATGCACTGGTTGTTTGAGATTGAGAGTCGTCCTGAGTCTGAAATAGGGGATATTGCAATTGAGTCCCAGGCTCAAGTCACCCGGATGGATAAAGTTTCTGAAGATTGGACTAATGAAGATTGGAAGGAGTTTATAGAACATATGCTGGAACACATAGAAAAGAAGAAAGAGTTAGTTTTGGTGAAACCTCCAAGAATACAAGATTTCGGGCTATGGAAGCTCAGTAGTACCAAGTTTGGGCAGCAATGTTTGCCAACTACGTTGAGGCACACCGGTACACATACCAGCAAATACTGACAGATATAAGACACTACCCAGTGAACTACCCACCAAGGGTTAGGGAAATGTAGGGCTCTTTTGCCGGAGATCTGCAAGCAGCAAGACAAGAGTTGAGAAAATTTTGTATACTGTTAGACACACAGCATGTAGAGGCTACAGCCGCCTGGGGACGTCATCCTGAGGAAAGAAGAGAAGGGCTATATAGACGTTTCGACTCTGGAGACAGGCAAAGGAAGTTTATTGAAAGGTGTAATTACTGTCACAAGATAGGGCATAAAGAAGCTGCATGTAGGAAGAAAGGATATGATACACAAGGACCCCGAAGCAGTCGTCTAATATGCCAGCACCAAGCAGCTATAAGATACTAGAAATATATACACCTTATTTGAAATAAGATGGATTTCTTGGTATAAAGTTATTTAAATATATATGGATAAGTACTATTAAATTATTATAAGAGTAAGATATAATGTATATATTATAAGTAATATGTGGTGATACAACCACTAAAGTGAGCAGGTATAAGACCAATACACTAATATTCACAGTGATTCTGCCAAGATATAAGAACAAGATCTAAGAACCACAGATCAACTTCAGACTATATAAATAGCAAACACCCAAATCATAGAAGAACACCACAAGAAACAATTTGACATAAGGCTTATCACCAATAGGATCACAAGTACTCAGTGTCCACATATATCCTGATACTATAATAGTCATAATAAAAAGCATATTCCATCACTACCCATCATGAACTATGTTATACGGACGGATACAGTACCTCCTTATAAACACGCTATAATTAAACAATTTCAGATAATATATGCTTATATTACAATATATAATTAAAACAACTTAATTTGTCTTATTATGGTTAAAACCACAAATATAAGAGAAATTAAAAATTATTGGATAAAAATAAAATGAAAAATATAGAATTAAGTAATACACAAGAAGAAACATATAATACTACAGATATACCACTACGCACAGCGCGTGTTACTTATAATAATACAGAATACATAAGTATAGAAAATAATTTAAATGAAGTAGAACAATGCCATATAATGCTTGAAGAAGAAATGGACAAAAAAGTTAAAAGTCATGGCATAATTAAATGGTTGCAACTTGCATATGGAGGTATGTTTGGATTGTCTTCTATAATTAATTTATGCCCATTTAGTTTACTTTTTACGATAATTTTAGAGATGTTAACAAATCTGTATATTATTTGTAAGTATTCAGGCCAAACTGAATTTACCAATCCCGCAATAAATATAGAAAGGTCTTATGGAGTTATAGTTCTTCTGATGGCATATATAGTATATTTTATGATTAATTTTATATATGCTTATTTTATATACCTTTCTTATATTAATTCAATTTACAATACAACAGAATATGGCATCAAGTATTATCTTATAATATTTATGGAAATTCTAACAACAATAGTACTATTTTGTTTGGTTGCGTATAGTAATCGATGCTTTAGAATAATTATACCGATTACTTGGATATATATTATATTTCAATCTGTTCATCTCATAGCTGAAAGTGCAATAGGATATTTTAAAGAATTCGTATATTACATATATAAACCAACTACAAAAAAAATGAAAATACTTGTTCTCAGTGGTTATTACATAAACCATCTAATAATACTTTCATTATGCCTAATACTTATATTTTACTCAACTGAATTGGTTCCACTAGCAGCGGTAAATCGTATTTACTGGAATAAAACAATATCAGAAGTTCTAACAAATAATTTACCATAACCGTAAATTCGTATTGTAAGTTTATGAATTATGGTTAATTCTTAAATAAATACGATTTATTACTTTTTAGTTGAATTTCACTGTTAATACTTAATAATTAGTTCTTCTAGTACTTTTAAGAATTTAAATAATTTCTATTTTTATTCTATTGATAAAAATCATTATAAAAGTAAAAAAGAGAAATAAAAATAATTTAAATATGGAAGAGAGACAGAATCTACTTAAGAAGAACAATATTATAATAAGAAACACATTAAAGAATACCATACTTATACTATTAGCAATAACAATGATAATACACAGTGTGTGTGCTAAGTTAGGGGATAAAGATGCAGAATTAGCACAGGGAATAGTAATAGGGAATAACTTAATATTACAACCAGATGGAGGACTTTCACCAACTCTTCAGTACATGACCTATGAAAGTGAGTTTATGAAGAACTTTCGTATGTACTGGCATGGAATATATTCAGAAGAGGATACAAAGGAAAATAGTGGGTCCACAGAGGATTATGAAAATTTTAAAGTTTGGAAAATACATGATATAATACATGAAGATGAAGAAAAGAACAAATACTTGAAAGAGTTTGCACAGCAACTGATAAATATGTTTCCATCAGAAAATGGGGTTTATTCTATTGAATCAGAGAAGAGTGACTCATTTACTCGATTTCTGAGGGAGCATAAAGGCAAGTCATATAGTCTGAATTTATTAGCTGCTTTATTTCTTCTTGCAGAAGGAGTAGATGTTCCCATTGAAATAGTAGATGAGAAAGGAAGTATTGGGAATAAAATAATTATTCTAGAAAAAAAAGAAATAAATAATGGATTCTTTGTCAATTTGAGTCTGACTATAGAAGAAGGAAAGTCGGCATATCATAAGAAAGCAGAAGAGATAATAAATTTTTTCAAGCGCCTTGTTGATCCAGCAGACCCGCTAGAAGTACCAGAAGAATTTTTAATGCCTACTATGTATGAAGAGTTCTTAAAAGGGAATTTCCTATGCAATCCCAAATTTCTCATACAGTCATACATTTTTGAGTATATAGACAGTGTGGAGATGTATAAGAAGTTTGTAATAGCAGTATATGACATACTTAATGAACACAAGCCGACTAATTGTGATAGTCCAACTACAAATGCAGATAAGCACACACTGGCAGTATTTAATCGGCTGTTTGTAGACAGTAAAAGGCTAGCAATAGAAATGAGAGATAAGACGCGTAATTTTCCAGACTTCTGTAAGTTTAAAAGAGTAAAAGATGAATCTAAAAATACGCCTTTTATAGATGTTATTTATAGACCAAGTTACATAGATGGGCCTGATTATGTTGATAAGAACCGTCAATACACTTTATCTTATAAAGACAACTGCTGTTTTAAAAATTGTCAGAATTCTGTTCTTCTTGCTCTGTTCCTATGCTTTGCCTTTGACCCAGAAACTGAACAATATAATATAGATCATATACCAGATGCATCTAAAGAGCTAAAAGAGTTCTTTTCTAAGTATACACACAAAGTAAGTAGCATAAGCACTACTATGCGGTCTGATTGGGAGAAAGTTATATACGGACTTCCTAGACCAAAGCATGGATTTTCTACTGATGGTTCAACAGTTAACACTGGGCTATTATACATGTTATACACGATGTATGACTTAGTAGGAAAAAGGCATGGAATAATAGAAGCAACTGAATACATAAAGAATGAATTTCTGAAGGATTATAAGAACAATAGAAGGCGTGTAAAAAGAAAAATGCGAGGATATTTAAAAGAAGTATTTTGGGCTCTCTCTAGAAATAATTATTTAGGAATGATATGTGATTATCTTGAGCCTGTATCAACAACTATACATGGAAAATCTGTTACTGATGCGGATATGCAAGCTAGTCTTCTATATGATTTTGATTCAAGCTGGTATGGAATTAAATTTGCCGTATCTACATCTTACAACAATCCGTTGGTAGAGGTCATAGAAAAGGAAAAGGAATATGAAGACGAAACATCCTTTTCTGAATCAACTGATTCATATGATTCAAATTCAACCTGTGACAAAGAATCTGATGGTTATGATACTTGTTGCCGTAAAGAACGTCGAAGAGCAGCTCGGCGTGAGTCAAATCCTGATGATAATATTTATATGAATCCAAACACATACCCACAGATGATTATAAAACAGTTCACTAGCGAGAAATATCTATCAAGCCATGAAACAAACCATACTTTGATTTTAAAAACCTCATATGCGGCAAATAAAAGAGAAATAGTGAATAGTAACTGCAATGATCCAAACAGACTATTGCTATGGGGAAGTCTAGATGACTTAGAGTATAAGTCTCACCTTATAAAAATGTTCTTAATACATAGTAATGTAGAAACTCTTAGCATTGATAATCCCATGGTACGGTTCACTTCTAATCTTATAAAGAGTATTCCTCTGGATAACTTAAAAGCAAGACAGCATATTCTATCTGCCTGTGCATACAATAGTAACTATAGAACATACTATCCACAGCTTAATGAATATGATGTGTATACTATTCCTAAAACAGAAATCTCTTCAAATGGGCTATCCCCATTAATGGAATCACTGTTTGATATAGAGGCAATAGATAACTCTTCTTTAATTAATTCATACATATCTCTGTTACAAGTTTATAAGAAAGACTTACAAATCCCTTATCTATTCTCAGATTTACCCGTTATTATTAGTATAATATGTGAACTAAACAGTGTTGTTTCTAAGCTAGTATATTCTAACTATAAGAATAAAATAGAATCACATGATAAAGAATCAACTAATAAGGATAAAATACGCCCAAGGGAATTATTAAACTCAC